>VVHJ01024587.1:3618-14142 GCA_015107715.1 Tylochromis polylepis
TTTCCCCCCCCCGGCTCTCTTTTACAGGGAAACTGTTATGTGTGGAACCTCGCTGGAGGCATCGGGGATGAAGTGACTCAGCTCATTCCCAAGACCAAGATCCCTGCGCACAAACGCTATTCCCTCCGCTGCAAGTTCAGCCCCGACTCCACGTGAGTGAACCTTTTTCTCCAATTTTCCCCCTCATTTCCCCACAGAAAATACAACTTGACATTTTGCATTCGTCGTCGCCTCCAGACTGCTGGCCACCTGCTCGGCAGACCAGACCTGTAAGATCTGGAGGACCTCCAATTTCTCACTGATGACAGAGCTCAGCATCAAGAGCAATAATCCCGGAGAAACGTCCAGAGGCTGGATGTGGGACTGCGCCTTCTCCGGAGACTCGCAGTATATTGTTACAGGTCCGTAAAACAGCACACTGCAACACCGGATCTCAAAACTGAATAAGAATTGCAAGAAATGTGAAGAAAATCTTTAAAAATGTGATTTTGTTTTTGTTTGTTTTTTACTTTTAGACACATTTGTGTAAGACTAAACATTGCTTTTTTGAATTCTATTTTTTCACTCACTCCACAGCCTCCTCAGACAACCTGGCTCGCCTGTGGTGCGTGGAAACTGGTGAGATCAAAAGGGAATACAGCGGCCACCAGAAGGCCGTGGTGTGTCTGGCCTTTAATGACAGCGTGCTCGGCTGAGGAGGAGAAGGAGGATGAGGAAGAAGGAAGAGATAAAAGGTTGTCAGACAGGAAATAAAGACTCTTCTGAGGGTGCCACTCATGTCGCGTATGTCAGCGCCAGTACAATGATCGACTTGAGGAAGCGGGGACGCTTGTGGCCATCTCTGGCATATGTGCGGAGCGAAAGAGCCAAAATAAAAATCCGTAAAGTTAAAATGAGCTTTAATGGACCTATTTTGTTTCCACAGTCATACAGAAAGAAATCTGTCAATGATGAGGCACACATAATGTTTTTTTTTGTTTTTTTATTCAAATTGTAAAACTGTTTTTACACAGCGCTATATTTATTGTATCAAAAAGACCACATTAATCACAGGTGCTTTGTATGTGCAGCAGACTTGTTTAATCTCTTGCATGTGCTATGTATGATTCATTTGAATAGCTGTTCTGTTCTTCATTATGTGGAGGAGGACTGCTGAATAAATGGTGTACAGAAATGTCTTTATACCAACAGGTTGTGTCTTTTATTCTCAGATCAAAACAGTCACTTTGTAACAGGAACGGTTACACACAGTAGTCTGTTACAGGACATACAGTTAGAGCCATTTACAACAAAAAAAGGGTGGGGGCGAGGGTTCTTTCTTCTTTAATCTCTGAAGCGTGCCACCAGAGAGGGTATTATACATGAAGAGAGTGATGATGGGGATTTGGCGATAACTGTGACAGCCGTCTCCAGCTCACTTCTTTCTCGGAAGGAAGAAAATGGTTTACTGGTGGCTGTATAGCACGAAGGAAACAGTCAAAGCTCGCTTTTGTTCTTGAAGAGGGAGCAAAAAAAAAAAAAAGACAACTTTGTTTCCCTGATCTTTTGCCAGGAGGATCGAGAGAGAATGCATAGTCACTCTGGAAGGTAGTAGAAGCACACGGACACGCAGATGTTGCTGGGGAAGCAGATGTCGATGCAGAAGTAGACCAACCTCTGTTTGCCAGGGCCTGAGAAAATGAGAGGGCACGTGACTCTTTAAGGAAATACACATTTATGTTAAAGTGTCACTGGAATACAAGTCATTTGGAAATAGAGGACTCCCAGATTTTAATAGCAGAAACTGCAGTCATTTGCCTCGCAGTATTAGGCAAAATTCATGGGTTAAAAGCAGCCAGATTTAGTTTGGTGTTCAGAATGTGCTCACATACATGCTGTTGAGGGACCACACAGTGAAGTACATAAAAAGACTTTCAGCCCATGGAAAGGTCACATTAGGTCATGGATCAGGTTTCAGCCTGACACGCTGCTACGTTGTGGAGCAGCTGCAGGGCTAATTGAAAAACCTCTCTGCACACAGGCTCCGGTGACCCTGACAAATGAGTCCTTGTGTGAAAACTTCAGCATCATTTTTTTACTGTTCTCCCAATTTGTGACTCAGGTGTCTGGAAAAAAAAAGAGTAGATTCATAAATGAGTCACTTTTTAAAACTATGAAACTGGTGGGGAACAGTTCTGGGGTGGTTATAGAAAAAAAATTCAACTGTTTTCTGAATATTTAAAGGGGTCATCATCAGAGTAAAAGACTCCGTGGTGCTCTTTGGTGCAGCTTTGTGAAACAGTTTCAGAAATCACTGAAGCTTTTCTTAAGCTCTTGTGAAACCAGGCTCTGAAGCACATGTTCCAAATATAGACAAATTTCATCAAAAACCCAGAGCCCATAAAATGTTCTGATTTTCCTGAGGAACTGAGCCTGACACCAGTTCATTTCTCCTGAAAGTGTAAGTAGAGGAGAAATGCAGCAAACTGTATTATTTATAGTTTTTCAGAAAACGTTACTCAGGATTTTATATTTTGGGAGCTATTTTCAGCTTTGGATTAATGCACTAGTGATGACTATTTTGCGAGACTCATTCATAATTATTAGAGCTGTGCGAAATTTCAAATTTTGGTATTGATCCGATACCAAGTATATACAGGATCAGTATTGCAGATATCGATACCAATACTTATAACCAGTAAAGGCAGCTTATATAGGGGAGAGTAGTGTGTATGGTCTATGAGACTAATCATCAATTTGTATATTCTGAACACATTTTAATGACCACTACATCACTGTGATTTTTTACTTTCCACAATAATTAGTTAAATTAGCTCATCAGGAAAACACAACTTTCAGGTGTTCATGTATTTTGAAATGTGCCTGTCCCTAAAGCACGTTAGGTCACCTTCTGTTGTTCAAACGTGCTATAGGCTGTAAATAAAATGGACATGACAGTCAACACAAACCGGTTCAGACATTTTTCATGGTGCATGTTTGAGGTATATCCTTTCATATCCAAAAAAATTATTTGTTCACCACAATTCAGTGAGCTACATACAGAGAGGATAGAGAATAGGATAGAAACAAAGTATCGATCCTATCGCATTAGTATCGATCCAGTACCGATACTAATACCAATGCTGGTATCTATACTATTGATATTTGGATGTATTGATACTGATGCTGTTGATATCCCACCTCTAATAATACAAAAAGATGTCACACAGTGAAAACATGTGGATTTGTTGACAACAGGTAAAATTCAGAATATATCAGCTTTGTGCTTTAACTAGTTTAACTTTTTTTTCTAAACCTTATCAGACTAATTGTAAAGCTTTTTTTAACGTAACATTTGACGTTTGTGCCAAAGCAGTCCCCTCACCCTCGGTCCTCCTGGTCCAGTGGACCAACCTGTCCTGACACAGGGCCTGGAGAGGCTCCTCCAGCGAGGACACATTCACCTGACTGGCTGTCAGGACTCCCAGGAACTCCATCTGCCTCTGGGTCTCATTCCCAGACAGCTGGAACTGGCTCTGCCAAGGACAGCACCACAGTGTCAATATCCACAACAAAGAGCTCTTATTTTCAGCAGAAAGTATTTTAATTACTGTGAGGAATCATATTAAACTCATAAAGAAATCTGCAAGCGAGAAAAAAACAGATGGAAACTTGAGCTGCTATTAGCCTGATATCTTCACTGATGAGGCCAACTTGGTTGCACAGTTGTGCTCGTATTCACCCCAAACACTGTGCGTAATTGCGCCTCTTACAACTCTGACTGGCTCTGATAACAAACCGCTTAAAGTCCTGTTGTGCTCAAGTAGCTCACACACCAACCAGTTTTCCTCTTCTGTTAAAAAGAACCAATAAGACCATTGTGCCTTAGCACAGACAATCCACATCTGCTAGCCCCAATATCATAGATTAAATGGCTGCAGCAACTACGTTTGAATACAGAGAGCCTGTATGAGATATGTGACACCATGAGACAGGATCACAAAAAAAGCAGCTTCTGAGGCGTGGAACTGGGGTATTGTGTAAAAAGATGATAAGAAGTCCCTCTCAGTTTACCTCCAAGATCCCACAACTCATCTCAAGGTCTCCATTCAGCCAGGGCCAGGGCCATTCACCTGATCATATTGTCAAATCATAATTAAGAATCAGATAACGACACAGACAAAAACTTTTCAAAGACTGGATGTCAATGTTCGTGATCCAGGCATTTGTCAACAAGCAGATACACACTGGCCTTTTAATGCATCAACCTGTATTTTAATCCAAAAAGAAGCACCTTAAAAGTTGAAAAGCCCTCACACAGAGCGGCCATTGTGCCCAGTCCAGGGCTCGGGCTCGCTGCCGTAACCTCCTGTAAGAATATCCTCGAGCACGCCAAGGGGGCTGGAGGGATCAGATGTGCTGAGGAATTCACCCGTTGGAGTAAGAGAGACAGATTATGAGGCTCTTCAAGGCCCAGTACGCTTCACCTCTCTCTTTGTACAGCGTACCCCACAAAGTCAGGCAAAACCACCAAGTCCTGGCTCAGTGGTGCAGTGCATTGAAATGCCAGTTCACACATTAGTGCGGCTGCTACTTTAGAAACACCTGGCAGAGCTAAAAGGGCAACTTTTTCTTAATATGCCTGGTGCACTTTGATGTCTCTCGTAATGCAGTGGGGAAGACCATATTATACAACATGTCCCCTTCCAGCTACCTTGCGTGCCGACTCATGGAGGATGGAGTTCACATTCTTGTAGTCTGACTCCTCCATCTTTCTCAGGAAGCAGCTCCCCTGGTCAACGGGTTTGTAGCATATCAGACTCTGCAACACAGAAACACATTTACCCATCCTAACCCGCAGACGTTCCCCCTTTTTTTCAAATTATTCAGCATAATTTAAGTCATCTGGACATACATGTTTTATATCAAAGAGCACAGTGGACGTCTGATTCATTGGCGAGGTCACAGAAAAGGTCACCAGGTCATTCTGTTGGTCAACAACTGCTGACTGGTTGATAAGAGCGCCAGTCTGATCTGAAACAGTGAATCTCACAGTCTGCAAAGACTGAAAAAACAGATCGGTAAATCAGAAGTTGGAAAATGTAAACCAGGGCAGGATAGGGGAAGGTGTACGTCGTACCTGAGAGTGAGGCTGAGACCTCCCAAATTGCCCCGTCAAACCCAGGGCGAGGATGGCCAGGAGAAGGCAGGCTGCGAGGCTGACCCAGAATGCCTTGTGCGGGAAGTGAGACAAAGGGGACGCCTCAGGGCCCCCATCCTGAGAACACATGAACCAGCAACAGGCTTCAAAATACTCTATTTGATGCTTATTTGTGGTATTTAAATCCCAGGCTGTGGCAGAACAGGAACCCACCCTGCCATAAACTTACTGCTGGCTTGTAATACAACAAAAGTGTGGTCTGTAAGTAACTAACCTATGCCAGCTGTTGCAAATCTTCCCTCTTGTCTTTAATGCGCTTACCGTGCACTCTTCTTCCTCCAGGCGGTTTTCTGAACGCTTCCAGCACCTCACCATTGCTGTGTCCCTTGGCGGCTCCTCACTCGGTCTGCTCCCTTCTCGTAGCTACCGGCATGGAGCTGTGGTCATGACCAGCACTGGACTGAGACTCGGTACACCTGACCAGCTTCTCTTTTCTTTGTCCTCACAAACCTCACACCTCCCCTCCCCTCATCCCCTCCTCAGGTCTCACAGTTTCCCTCCCCCAAAAAAGTCACGCTTCACCCAAAACTTCCAGATCTCGCCAAACTCAATTTCCAAGTTTTGTCTTCCTGCAATTTCCTTCATTTTTTTTCTTACGTCTTCTCTGTCTAATGTGGCTTAATATTCCTCTTTAACATGATCCATCTCTTTATTGCCCCTGTCCCCCCACTCCTTTCTCCCCTCGCTCCAACATACACTTACACGAGAGGAACTGGCTTCTCCCCAACAGTCCAAACAATGAACAAAGAGGTAAGGCAGGCACGGGCTGGAAAGCCTCTCTCGTCAGGTGAGGGGTGATATGCTGCTGCTGGTGCTGCATCCAGCCGATGACAGCCCAAGGTGACTGAGGACTTTGAGAGAAGTTCACTGTAAACTTAAAGCCACAAGGAAGTAAGTATGTAAGGTTTGTTTGTATAGCACTTTACAGGAAGCAAGGTCACAAAGTGCTTTACAGAATAAGATACAACAACTAAAATGCATGAACAGATAAAACTGAATGAAGGCATGCCTTCACAGGTGGGATTTGCTGAGGCAAAAGAAATAATGAATTATAATTTGTCTGTGTAGGTTTTCAGTCCTCCAAGTCATGTTTGTTATTTGTGCAGTGATGAGTAATCAGACTTCTACATAGGAGAAACCAAACAGACACTCTACATAGGCGTGGCACATCATTTCAGTTCAGTTCAGTTCAATTTTATTCAAGTGGAACCAACTTCTACAGCTCCGCAGCTCCCAGTTTGGAGCCTTGTAAACAATAGGACAAGACTCAAGAGAGGAGTAAAGGAGGCTATCTGTATCAACTGTGAACAACCCTCACTGAACAGAGGTTGTGAGCTATGACACCAGCTGTCAGCCACCTACAATGCAGTCTTGAGAAGCCTTCCCAGGAGCTTCAATCCCCACTCACACCTTGCCTCAGGTGACCTCAATAAGCCATAGGATGCACAATGTCTTTGAGTGGTTTCATCCTTAACTTTTTCCACACCTTGGCTCATGTGGTGAAATACATAATCCTCCGAGGCAACAATCCCCGGTCAGGGTTAAATACATGGGACTTTCCAACTTTCCTTCTTATAACCGAAGAAGCCTCTTGGATAAGAGCTGAAATGTCTTCACAAACGTAAAGAACTTTGACTGTCTTTTTTTTGTTCAACTTTTAAGACAGTAAATTATAATAATCAAGGCATCTACCACACCATCTGGTTGGTCCAAACATTCCACTGTTGAATGCTATCAATTATTAATACTGTTACTCAGCCAGGGTAAGGATTTAGTAGAGGGGGCATTTCTGGTTTTAAAAGGAGCTACCTTATCTAAAACAGCAATCATTAAAAGAATGCACAATTAAATTTATATGGCAGTCCAGGGGGAAAAAAACGTATCATCAGTGTTAAAAACAGCAGAAAACCTATGTGCAGAAAGATGTTTAAACATATTTTTCTGTATTTATATGATGACCAGTAACAGGTTTCAAATCCTAAATAAATAAAAAAAGAACACCCAAGTGGTCGGAACAAACAGACTTGATGTTCAGGCCCAGATTAAAAACAACATGTAAAACGTGTCCTTTGCTGCGAGTGAGTTTGACACACTGTGAGAGGCAGAGATTAATAATAACTAATGGTTAAATACAGAGTGCTGTATAAACACATAATAAGTGAACAAAGGGGAGTGAAAAAGAAACGTTCAGTGCATCATGGAAAGCCCCCAGCAGCCTAGATCATTGCAGCATAATTAAAGGAGGGTTCAGGGTCACCTTATCCAGCCCTAACTATAAGCTTTATCAAAAAGGAAAGTTTTAAGCCTAATCTTAAAAATAGAGCGGGTGTCTGCCTCCCATTCTATCCCTAAATAGCCACAAGGAAGCCATCAGTCTGAGTGAAGTGCTCTACTGGAGTGATACGGTACTATGAGGTCTTAAACAAAAGATAGGGCCTGATTATTCAAGACCTTGTATGTGAGGAGATGGATTTTAGATTAGATTCGGGATCTAACAGGGAGCCAATGATAGGAGAAATATGCACTCTCTTTCTAGTCCCTGTCAGTACTCTGGCTGCAGCATTGTGCATGCATTTTAGAGATGTTGTGCAAATGCATGAAAACAGTCCTACAAATGTGTTTAATATGCACACTGAAGGACATATCCTGGTCAAGAGTCCATCAGGCTGATGAAGTTTGCTGTGGCATCTTCGATATGAAAATTAAAACCACCCAAAATAAGAAGTTTCAGCAATTTTAAAAGTAATAATCAGGAAATCAGTGAGCATGTTGAAAAACAAGAAACATGAATCAGGCAGACAGTATGGTAGATCATGTAAAAATAGTTTATTTTTGAGCTTAACATGGCTTTTTTGGATAGGATACTTACCCTGAAGGAAAGTCAGACATTTTTTAAGATGTAAATGTAATTGTTTTATGAAGTAATAAATAACACGATGGATGCAAATATTACTCTTGCACAATCCCTTGAATCTGAATGCAGGTATCAGAACATTGTGTTGAGGTCTTAGAATACAGAACAAAGAAAGCTCAAGTTCAGCCAGTTCAGTGCCTTTCAGTCTGATTCTGCCCGTTGGAACAATGATGTAAACCTTATTGCTAAACTGTTGACACTTCATGTGTGCTCACTTCTCTAGTTTGACTTGTAGTTGCTCAAGAGGTTACGTCACATATCTGGTAAGGGCCTTTATAGTTCACTCACATCTTTTAAAAAAAAGAAAGGAACATACTCATTTTTGCAACGTAAGTCTTAAATACATTGAAAAAATACTGAGGATTATTGTTCTCACGCTGTTAATAATCACTTAAAACATATTAAAATTAGAAGGTTTAGCAGATCAAATAAAATATAGATAGAGCTTCTACAGTTTTAGTCTCCTGTCCCACAGCAGGTAAGTGCTGTTACAGAGATGATCTGAAGTAGCAAAAAACAAAACAAAACAAAAAAAATTCCCTTTTTTAAAGAAAAAAAAAATACTGGATCCTGAGTGTCGTGCAGGTTTCTCAGTCTCATCCCTGCAGAGCTGGAAGGAGGTCCGCGATGCTCTCCACGTAATAATCCGGCACCATCCCTTGCCTCTCTGGGCAGCCACTTTTCTGATGGGCTTCGGCATCCGCCACAGTGCTGACCCCCGTGAGGGTTAGGAGGGTCTTCAGGCCGCAGTTGGAGCCCAGCAAGATGTCAGTGTCCAGACGGTCACCAACCATCAGGCAGCGGTCGGCTTTCACACCGAACTGGGAGGCCACACAGTCGAACATGAAGTGGTTGGGCTTCCCAACCGTCTGGGCCTCACGCTGGGCTGCTGTCTCAACGGCCTGAAGCAGACAGCCGGTACCTGAAGGTCAAGAGTGACAGTCAGGAGGTGAGGTGACCATTTACAGTTTAATCCTACAGATTAGGACAAGTTTAAATGTTTGTTCAGATTGAAAGGAAAGAGGACAGGATTGAAAATAAATTGCTGCCAGTACACTTAAAAGCCTCAGCGCTGCCTCTATTCAGTGTCTTCTAACCTCTGTTTAGGGTTAAACAAGACTGAACAATAACTCCCTTGTGCTGACATTACCCTGAAAACAGTTCAGTGGATTTTCTGACCTAAATAAAAGCAAATAAAAGACCCCTACTGAGTTTTAAAAATGCCTTAAATGGAACAAAGTGCAGAGTAACTCTTTACCTGGGACGGCCTTGCCTCCCTCCAGGGGCAGCCTGGTGTCCCTGTTGGTCCCCACAAACAGACAGCCCTGCTGGGTCAGATACTGCATGGCTCGGTTCAGTTTCATGTAACTGAAATGCTCATCGAAACCGACCACCACCGCCTTCACCTCGGGGTCCAAGGGCACGTTGGCCCAGTCGATCGGCTTCCCCCAGATGTGGTCGGGTCCCACCCCGGCCTGCTGGATCCCCACCGCCTCCAGCTCCTGCCTCATCGCGTTGCTTCCTATCAGGTAGACTTTGCCCTCCAGCTTGCAGACCGTTTTCAAGTACATAGCGCAGCAGTACGCTGTCCCGAACACTTCATCTTCCATCACGTCGAAGCCGAGCGCGGTCATTTTATCGGCGTACATCTTCCTGGACTTGGTGCTGTTGTTGGTGACGAAGAAGACACTCTTGCCCTTTTCCTTGAGAAGGTTTATGACTTGAGGAGCTCCGGGAATGGCCTGGTCCCCCCGCCAGATGACGCCGTCGCAGTCGAACAGGATGCTGTCCACCGAGTCCAGCATCTGCTTCACCAGAGCTCCGCTCAGCCGGGTGCATTTTGACACAGACATCGGGGAAGACTGCGGTGAACGGAGCGTGAAGTGATTTAAAAACAGGAAGATTTGCCGGCTAGTAGCTATCGCTACTGGACGTTGCTTTCCTCACCGAAAAAAAGCCGCCAATGTCACGATATTTACTCAAGTAAAATAGTAGCGCTATGTCAGGACACGCCCAGCCGAGCTGTGAATGTTAACCGTTAACAACCGGTCAAAATAACCGGTTTTGGTGTACTATGTGAGGAGCTCCAATCCACCGGTGAACCAGCCTGACCTTCTCACTGCAGAGCGTTGCATCAATGCAGCAACAACTTCCGCACCGGCTTAAAGCGACAGGAGCCACACACTAAGAAGTCCGGTCAAACTTCCGCTTAAATAAAATAAAATAAATAAAATTTAAAAAAAATTAATTTAGAAGAACAGGTGCTTTACGATGATGATTTGTTTTGTGAATAATTCAATCGGCAAACACATTTGTTTTCTAACCCATCTTCTGATTTTTTTTTTTATTGTTACGTTACTTTATATAGTGGTTTCAATAAAGTTTATGAAGAAAAAATCAGAACACTGGA
>VVHJ01024587.1:14162-37931 GCA_015107715.1 Tylochromis polylepis
CCAAGGCAGGGCAGATTTTTTTTTTTTTTTCAATTTTATATTATTGTGACTTCATCTATACTTTGTTTTTCTTGGAATCTTAGCCTCCCCCCAACTCCTTAACTTTTTCATATTACTAAAACTCCAACACACTGGTCATAAAAAGGTACATGTAATAACATTTAAAAAAAACCAACAAACTCCTCAGCCATCAAAATAACTTGTGTGAATACATCCCCATTAACCCCTACAAGCTACTATAGTTTAGAAGCAGCAGCAGCTACTTTGGGCTTCAACGTTATCACAAAAGCTGCCTCTACATGTTTGATTTGGTAACTTGTAGCTGCAACAATTAATTAAGACAATCAACAATTCACAAACCAGAGGCCATAAAGAAACCAATAAACTTTATTTTCCAGTAATGTTTCCAGTACTTATTGTAGACAGTAAATGTAACCAATCAATTGTCTTTTTTCTGAACAGGCTGTGGAGGGAAGAAAATCTCCCCCAGGTTTCGGAGGACCCCCCTGCTGTAGTAGTATCTTTTAGAGTGATCTGGGACAGGGCTACAGAGAATATCGGCTGCTGCGGATGGGCGGCAGTGCTGGCAAACATAGCCTCGACTTTTGTACCACTCATTGGAGGTCTGGTTCACAACAGCCAGGAAGAAATGGAACAGGGTGTAACCCGCCAGGAGGAAGAATACGAAGAGTAAGAAGCCCAGCATGAAGATGATTCGGGGGAAAGTCAGGAAAAGATGCTGGATGAACAAAATGGGAGGAGCGGCGGGTGATTAAAATTCAATTTCAGTTAGAAGCAAATACAGCTGTGTGCAATATTCAGTGTGTCAGCAGTACCTGCACGACAAACAGAAATCCTGCTGGCTGCCTTTGGCCATTCTCATCTAAGTAACTGGCCCCCAGTAGCCCTGTACGCAGCATGACATGAAGCAGCATGTCCACCGTTAACAGGGCGATGTCGCATGCCATGGCACAGACGCTGAAGAGGTAAAGCAGGAAGTAACGCGTGTTCTGAGCACCGATGCAGTTGTTCACCCAGACGCAGTGGTGGTCGAAACGCTGCACACACCTGTTGCAGACCCCTGAATTACAGGAGGAGTTACAGTCAGCACTAATACACGCTTCCTTTCTTTTTCTCCTGGTACCTCAGGAGCTGACATTGACAAATTAAAAAGCACTCACTGCAGTGTTTCGAGCGGGCCGGTTTGACAAGCTGGCAGGTCGAACAGGAGATTCCCGGGTGAAACAATCTCCTGTCATACGAATAGATGTGCAGCTGACCGGCAACTTTCTTCTTTGTCACTGTGCCTGACAGATGGAGAGAAGTGAGATAACACACTGCCATTGACAACACCACTGCAGCTGGTAACACACATTTAAGTAAGATGTGGCCAAAATAAAAAGAACCTGGGTCTGTCTTGATGCATAGGTAGAAGAAGGTGGTCTTGAGGGCCAAAAGGATATAAGGCACAGATAGGCTGATCAGAGTGGTGTCCATCTCCCTGCAGAAGCCAAACACCTCGTAGGTGAACTCTGCATACACAGCGCCCTCCAGCAGGATGTGCAGGTATATGAACGCATTGCTCCTGCAGTCAAATGCAAGTAACACTGAATCGAGCCTTAAATAAACATTAAGCTCTGTGAACGCTAAGATTTAACTACAAACCTCTGATGGAACAGTCTGTGCAAGGTCCACTGTGAAAACCTCTGCATCCATTTTGGAGTAATCAATGCAAGTCTCTGTGAAAAAAAGCAAATAGTTGTAACTGGAGTGGATAGGTTCTCTTTGTATTGGGATTAATTAGTTTAACAGCGCCACGCAGTGCCGGTTTGTGGAAGTGCAATAAAAAAAGCTTCATACCCATGCTGTTTCTGCTCTTTTCTTACCTTTAATGCAAAGTTGTAGAGTGAATTAAGGGGGCTGTGTTGCTGGCCGGAGTATTTGCACACTAGAGCTATACATGTGAGCACCACCACGACGTAAATAGCAAACAGCGTGAGGAAATCCATATCTCACCTGGCAGCATCACAGAGAGGCAAACAACAGGTGTTTACGGTACAAACTCACCGAGAGCAGGTAGCAAACGTAAAAAGAAACAATGAAGCTTTGTTACAGTTCATTCTTAGTCATAGTTACTTTCTTTAAACGCGTTAAAGACCTTTAAAAACGACTCAGGTGAACAAGTTACGTTAGCATGCTCTGGAACCTCTCAGCGTTCACACAACAGCGTTAGCAAAACTGAACCACGTCTTCGTTTCTTCACCTTCTAAAGCCATTTTCAAGCTCGTTCTCCCCTTACCATCTAGTCGAGGTTACACATAGCTGCCTTTTAGTGTTTGTCTCAAGTCAACAGAGTCGGGTTGGAAGGCTTCTAGCTTCACTTTTGTCCCATACTCACGTCCTGCCCCTGTAAACAATGCTACTTCCTTAGCATCGCTGATGGGCTGGGCTAAAGTCGATGCCTCCCTGCTATGAGAGGACAGTAGAAATGTGTCCTACTCCTTTCTGCTGTACACTGAAATAAATGAAAAGTCAGTTTGACTGCTTTTTTTTTGGCTGATTAAGAGAGGGGATTATTAATTTCCGTTTAAAGTTGTAAGTATACTTTGCGTTAAAAGTCCGTGTCTCCTGTTATAAAAGTGTATTAATAGCCATACAAGGAGGCGTGCAAGACAAGTGCATTCAGCCAGTGTGAGCTCTTTCTTTTATTGAAAATCCTGTTATTTTTCGACAGTTTACACCCCCATCCTAATATCTAAAACAGGCTTCAGACATTCTTACGGTTTGCTTAGACGTCTTCCATTTAAAAAAGAGCTATGATGCACATCACTACCCACATACACTCACTAACCACTGCATTGTTAACGCAGATGTTAAATCAGCCTGTGGCAGCAGCTCATTGCATTTACCCATGTGGACATAGCCAAGACGACCTGCTGAAGTTCACGAAACTGAGCATCAGAATAAGGATGAAAGGTGATTTAAGCAACTTTGAATGTGGCATTGCTGCTGGGGCCAGACAGGCTGGTCTGAGTATTTCAGAAACTGCTGGTTGACTGTGATTTTCCCACACAAGCATCTCTAGGGTTTAGAGGATGGTACCAAAACAGAGCAAATATCCAGTGAGCAGCAGTTCTCTGGGTGAAAATGTCTTGTTGATGCTAGAAGTCAAAGAAAAAGCTAAAAGGAAGGCAATAAAAACTCAAATAACTCGTTATAGAAGAGCTAAGCTCAAAACACATCAACCCTTGAAGAGAATGGGCTATAGCAGCGACCACACTGGGTGCCATCTCAGCTAAGATCAAGAAACTGAGGCTAGAATTCTCACAGGCTCACCAAATTTGGACAGAAGACTGGAAAAATGTTGCCTGGAGCCTGCTGTGACATTTAATTGCCAAGGTTGGAATTTGGAGAACAAAACATGAAGCACAGATCCATCCTGCTTTGTGTTAATGGTTCAGTCTGCTGCTGGTGGTGTAATGGTGTGTGGGGCATTTTGTGGCACATTTTAGGCCCCTTAGTACCAACTGAGCATTATTTAAATTTCACATCCCACCTCAGTCTCTCTTTGTGATGGCTGCTTCCAGCAGGATCATGTTCAGTGTCAAGGGAGGAATGTTGAATGTGTGCCACAAAGAATTAAGGCAGTCCTGAAGCCAAAAGGGTGTCGAAGGTGTACTTAATGAAGAGACTGGTGAGTGTATAAACTGGAAGTTTTGAGGCCTTTAATTTGCCAGAGCCAATAATAAACATGTTTTATAGATGTATTACTCTTGATTTTACTGTTAAATGTGTTATTGTTTAATTCACTAGTTTAGTTAGGGAATTTCTGCCATCAGTTTCTATAGTTCAAGAAAGAGAGGGGTGAAGTCTGGAGCTTTGCCGCCCGAGGAAACCAGTGTGGAAGATGATCTGTGGGATAGCATCAACAGTAATGTTTTGTTTCCAGTGTCCAAAATACATGTGAATAATTAGAGTATTTTATACTCTCTGTCTCTCTCTTTTTTATACTTTTTAAAACATGCATTGAAGCGTAAAAGTTTTTTTTCTAAAAGTGGCACACAAACTTTAAAAAAAAGGAGAATTTTAAGTATATAATTTCAGTATAACAACAGTTAACTTAACAACTTGGCCAATAACTGATACCAGTCATTTTTCCTGTTGTTTACTGAATGTCTGGATGTGCTGTGCTGGTGCTTTAATCATCTTTTATTGACTGTTATGTAAGATAAATCAAGTTACAGTGCTGTGAGCGATGTTTTTATCCCCCCTTTTGTGCCAGAGACATGAAGAAATGTCTTTTAACTCTTCATTACACTAGCTTTGAACATCTATTTTGTTCAAAAATTGATCTGACAACGACAGAATGAAACTGTCATTTGGTTTGATTATAGACCGATACCAGCCATCGAGGCTGATATCGGCCTATAGTGTTTGACTTTGGTGTCTGAATGAAAAAATAAACTGTTTGCTCTTTGTCTCTGCAATCCAGTGCTCCACACAATGCAACAAGGCACCACAGGACACCAGTCAGTGGATACTGTTGCGGACATGGCCCAACACTCATATTACAGCTCACAGAGCTACAGAGGGGAGCATTACTCAGGAGCTGTGCAGGCTCATCTCTGAATGCTACTTAAACAGGTACTGAATGTTTGGATGTGCTGTGCTGGGTGCCTTAATCATTTTTTTATTGTCTCTTATGTCGGATAAATCAAGTTACAGTGCCACGAGGGTATCTGCAGTTACAGTTTAGAATCAAAATGACAGCTTTATACCTGAAATGACAATTTTCTTTGTCAAAAGATAAATTGTTTCAGGTGGCTTTGAGATTGCTTAAAGTTTTTCTGTCGCACATCGTGTCATAGATGACTCAATCGTCTATAAGACTGTAAGTGTAAGAGGAGAGTTTGATTGAAGTGAAAAGTGTGTTTGGAGATGCAGTCAGTTGTGTTTAATTATTCAGTTTGCACTGAACTGTTTGTTCCTTATTGTGCGCTTTGGCACTAATGACAGTTTACACTCCAATAAGCCCACCTGCGCACTTCCTCAGCTTCCTCTCCAGCTGTTATGCATGTCAGTTAAAAAAAAAATATTCATGTAATACTGTAAAAATAAAACTTGATGTGAGCTTCAGTTCAAGGACATAAGCAGATAGTTACATGTACTGCTTAGAGTCTGATCGATATAGGATTTTTAAGATCGATACAGACATTTGGTGAGTTAAAAAATCTAATATATCGGCCGATATTTTTTTTCTTTCAGACACACATACATAAATGGATTAATAATTGTTATGTGTATTAATTTATGAGTCCTTACCAAGAAAATATAACAGTGCATTTTAAAAATAATCATGTTTTACTGTCACAACAAGATCTTCATGCTCTGTCTGACTCTGCTGGTATCGGCTGGTCGTTGTGTTTGCAGTCTTACAAACATGTGTGTTGCAAACAGGGAAGTTGCAGAGCTCTCTCTGGTGAACAAACTATACAACATCAGCTCCCATAGCATGTTGAAGAGTTTTCCATGTCTCTTCTTTCTTGATGCTGATATCAATATGTGGGCAAATAGCTGATAATGGCTGATAAATCCATCGGGCATTGGTAATACTATTATTAGACTATTATCACTCTTAAAAGGAGATGCTGTTAACTTGTTAGACATACATTTCCAAAGTCATACACAGGAGTTTTTAACTGCTTGAACCACTGTTCACTTTGAAGCTAGAATTTAATTTAACAATAGATAGCTGGCCTCTTGCTCCTTTACATCACACCATCGTCTGCTCAACAGGGATGATGTTCCCATCATGTTCTGCAAACAGTGCTGAAAGTATTGTAAACTCTGCAGGATAAACTGTGAGATGATACCAATAAATTATGTTAAAAGTGTTTTCATATCATAACATAAAGCACAATATTTACACTGGTATCTCCAATATAGGCACATTTTTTTAGCTAGCGGCCAGGCTCTATTTTTAATCAATGCATTGACGGCATAAATTTTCAATTTTAAGTTTTCTGTTTCAATTTGGAACTACCCCAACCGGTTACAGCAAATGGCCACCCCTCCCTGAGCCTGGCTCTGCTGGAGGTTTCTTAATGTTAAAAGGGAGTTTTTCTGTCCCACTGTCGCCACTGTTGCTCATAGGGGGTCATATGATTGTTGGGGTTTCTCTGTTTTCTTTGTATTATTATAGGGTCTTTATCTTACTATATAAAGTGCCTTGAGGCAACTGTTGCTGTGATTTGGCCCTATGTAAATACAATTGAATTGAATTGAATTGAACTACAGTAGCGTTTAGCCTATTTCGTCATAAATACATGTCTTAAACTGTGCACAGTGCCAAAATAAACTTCACTAGAGGCACTCTAAATATCTAACAGGGGAGGGGAGCATGTGTTCCTACAGTATTAATGACAAGGGGGGTGGAGGAGAGCAGATTCAGCTGATAATCCCACTAATCCCACAGGCTAAAGTCTTAAATTGCCCCTGCTCCTTATCAATGGACCGACCATTTCAGAGTACGCACAGAATCACAGGCATGCAGACGCTCCAATTAGAGCTCCTCGGGCTTTCTCGCATCGACGCAGAGTGATTCTGGGCCAGGAGCGGTCCCACGGAGAGCCACCTTGCCAAGAGAGGAGGGGGAGGAAAAAAAGACACATGGGTGTATTTATAGAAAAATGAGGCCTCACAATACCCTTTTTGGAGAGAGAATTATTAAGGAACCGAGGTGCGCGGGTGCACGCGTCCCAGTTTTCTGATTAACACTGTGCAAGCAGGCTGGCCCTAGGATGAATCAGTGATGAGATGCAGGACCAACTCCTTGACATACTCACAGGAAGAGACTGCACTTGCTTTTCATGCACACTCACCCTTTCTCATGAGGAGGCTGCTGTGGTTTCAGGGAGGAGGAATGGGGCAGTATTTTGAGTTTGTCACCTTTTCTCTTTGACTTTGGGTTGTGGGTGGTGGGGAAATTTTTTTTTAAAAACACTATATTTCAGAAGACTGGATAACAGCCTCCTAGCAGGCCACCGGGTATCTGACATTCAAGATGAAGAAATTTTTGCAAAACAAAAAGGGCAGATACTCTTTTCGCCAGAGCAAACGGGGCTCTCGGTATCCAGCCAAAGATTTCTGTAAGTCTTTATAACCTTCATCTTTGTCAGCTCTGAATTCTGCTGTGCTGTGGCTTTTGGAAACCTGTGCAGCACATCATTAGCCTACAGCTGAGCTACAGGGTGTATAGCAATTCATTGCTGGGAAAGTTGTACTTGTTCCATTAGAGGTGGTTCTGAAAGCCTTATATTGCCTACTATTTTCCCATTTGGTTGGAATTTAATCCTGTTATTTAACCTAGAATTCAACCTCTTACCTGTTCATCCATGCAGCCAGTGGTGTGCTCTGTCACATTATTGCATTTCCATTCAATTACCGTTCGACAGGAGAGACATGAATGTGCTCTGAGTGCAAAAAATAGCAAGAGGAACTTCTGTCTCTTGAGCTAATTAAGGTCACAATCTTTCAATGCTTTAATTTGATTGGCTGTGAAAGTGTTTATGAACCAGGTCAGGGACTGCTGAGTGTGTCATGGTTCAGCATAGAGGGTTACAGAGCCACACTCGATGTTCAGTTTGAGACAGGGAAGGAGACAGAGAACAAACTGAATGTCTTTAAAACAAAAGACTGTATCATAGAGTTTTCTTGCAATGTCGCTGAACTTGAATGCACTGGCTGCAGTTGGTAAGTATTTCCAAGTAGCACAAGACTCCATATTGAAGCAAACCTCACTGTCTTTTTCTCCCTGCTCCTACAAGTCCTCAGCATGCCGACTTCCAACCAGGGCTGGCCTGAGGATTTTGGCTTCCACCTTGGTGGGACTGGACCTAGCTACATCTTGTCAGTGGAGGAAGGCAGCAGTGCCCACCTGGCAGGGTTGCAGGCGGGGGATCAGGTCCTGGAGATCGAAGGCCACAATGTGTCGACGCTAGGTCCTCAAGCTGTCATCGCCATCGCCCAGACTCAGAAGAATATCCCTCCCAGCATTGGAGTGGTGTCCCGCATACAGCAGGTCATACAGCTCTCACATCCTTCAGAGCAATACTGCATGCGTAGGTTAATGGGTGTGGAAATGCATGTCATAATATAGGAAGCAGTAGATCTGCACTATTGTAGATAGCTGTTAGGGGATATGCTCTGTGGTCAAACATTGAGGCAAATGTCTTGTACAGATGGACATCACGCCAGGTCCAGATGGTCGTTTTGGGTTTACCATTGTGGGAGACTGCCCCCTACTGGTGGAGGACTGCTCTCCTTGTTCTCCAGCTGGCCGTGCGGGTCTGAGGGCCGGGGATTATGTCATGGAAGTGAACGGTATCCCAGTCAGGCAGCACGAGATGGCTGCGGCCCTAATCAAGGCATCCCAGGGGAGGACACTCCGCCTGGGAGTGCTGTGCCTTGGGCCAAGGCACAAACGGAGCATCAGCATAGAGGACAGTCAGATGGGTGGAGAGGGGGCAAGACTGGACCGCAAACACAAGGCTCTTGAGTTCAACAGGAAGGTAGGTTTCAAGTTAAAAGGTATTTTCTAATTGAAGGCAACATTCTCTGACTAAGTCGGGACTGTTTTCACTTTCTCACATTAGAGATCTCTGAACGTTTGCTTTTTTTGTTCCCATGTAACTGTTTTGAAGAGGGCAGGGCTTATTTGACAAAAAAATACATAAATAAGTATTTCTGTGCACCAAGCAGAATTTTGCAAAACTTTATTGGAATTTAAGGAGCTATTATGGTTTCAAGCTGTTTATTTTTTCTGTGCTTCTACTGGAATAACTTTGCATGACTCACAGTTAAAATAAAATCCGTATTTATCCTACAGTCCCTCAATTTGTCCTGTGTCTGAAACAAGCTCCTTTATTTTCAAGGGCTCCCTTTGTAAAAGCTGTCTTTCTTATGATTGGCCAACCTCCAGAAGCCAAATGAGGGGCAGCACCCAGTGCTTGTGAGCTGTACTGTCTGTATATTGTGTGCTTGCTGCAGATGACCATATAAAGAAATTTGTGGCATCAGAGTGCTTTATACAGTCAAAGATCAGAGAAGCCTGGTGCTCAATAGAATCTGAGCTTTTGGTTGAAAGGGATTACTTTTATATACTTGCCACACTGATAGTGATATCCAACAGCATTTTATATACTAATCAATCGTACACAGTTCTGATTAGGTGGGGGACGTCATGTAACAATGTTTGTTTTTTACTTTAAGTTTTATTTTTGCTTGTTTTGTGAATATTTAATGTAATAGAATGTCATAGAAGAATCGACAGGTTTTCGAGACCAGAATGAATGGAAAATGTGTCTTGAAATTCTATAATTATCCGCTTTCTTACGACAGGCCACACAGTAACTCTAAAGTCATCCAACATCAGTCATGTGAAAAAGAAAATACACCCTCTTTCAATTCGAAGGTTTTATGTGTCAGGTCACAATGAAAATATTAATCTGGTTTGTACCAGGTTATAAAATTAGTTAAACATAACTTAAAATGAAAAAGCAACACATAAAATATTGCACCATGTCATTATTAGTTTAAGAAAAACTCAGCCAAAATCCAGAAGCAGTGTGTGAAAAACTAAGTACCCTACTGCTTCACTAAGAATAATGACTGTAAATAGCAGCTAGGCGCTGATAATTCAGTGCGCTTGATTAACTGGTCATCAGCAAGAGTGAACACCTCTATAAAAGCTGAAGTTTTGGTAGTTTGTCTGTTATAACACACCCGAATGCTCTAGTTGTGTGAAATGTGGTGCTTAACAGAAGAAAATGTTGCTACCCATTAGTCTGTGAGGGGTTATAAGGTCATTTGATTTGAAGTCCATAATTCTACAGCGCGAAAGATTATTCAAAAGTAGAGCACATTCAAGACAGTTGCCAATCTTCCCAGGATTGGACATCCCAGTAAATTTACCCCAAGGTCAGAGGAATGTGATACATCTCAGACTCTTCAGGGTTCACTCAGCATGTTAAATGTTAAAGTTCAGACTAAACAAATGTGGCTTGTTTGGAATGGTTGCCAGGAGTAAGCCTCTTGTCTCTAAAAAGAAAATGGCAGCATGGTTTAAGTTTGCAAAGTTGCATCAGAATTCAATTCCACTTTATTTTTATAGTGCCAAATCTCAACAGCAGTTGCCCCAAGAAGCTTTATATTGTAAGGTAAAGACCCTACAATAATACAGAGAAAACGCCAACAATCTGATTACCCCCTATAAGCAAGCACTTGGCGACAGTGGGAAGGAAAAACTCCCTTTTAAAAGGAAAATCCTCCAGCACCGGTTGGGGGTGAGTGGAGGGAGTCAGGACAAAAAACACATTGTAGAAGAGAGCCAGAACTTCATAGTAACTAGTAATTAAATGCAAAGTGGAGTACAAACACATAGTGAGCAAAAAAAGGTGAGTGAAGAAGAAACACTCAGTGAAGCCTGCAGTAGCCTAGGCTTACTGCAGTGTAACTAAGGGAGGGTTCATGATCAAACTCTATGTTTTAAACCTAATCTTAAAAGTAGAGACTCGATCTGTCTCCTGAATCCAAACTGGGAGCTGGTTCCACAGAAGATGGGCCTGAAAGCTGAAGGCTTTCTTTCTAGTTCCTGTTAGTACTCTCGCAACAAACCATAAGACTTCTGTGCTTTGGACAGAAGAGACCAAAGTGGAGATGTTTGGCCATAATGTACAGCACCACAAACACAGCATATCGGTACAAACACCTCATACCAACTGCCAAACACGGTGATGGACAGGTGATGGTTTGGGCCTGTTTTGCAGCTACAGGACCTAGGTACTTTGCAATCACTGAGCCAGCCATGAACTTCTCTGTATACCAAAGTGTTCTAGAGTCAAAAGTGAGGCCATCTGTCCAGCAACTAAAACTTGTCTCAAACTGGGTCATGCAACAGGACAATGATCTCACATACTTGAGAAAATCTACAATAATTACTGAAAAATAAAATCAAGGTGTCGCAATGATCAAAGTCCAGACTTCAGCTTCGCTGAAGTGCTGTAGTGGGACCTTAACAGAGCTGTGCATGAATGAATGCCACAACAATAATCATATAGTAAATGATTACTTCAAGTTATTGCTGCTAAAGGTGGTTCTACAAGCTACTGAATCATGGGGTGTACTTAGTTTTTCACACGCTGCTTCTGCATCTTGGCTCAGTTTTTCTTAAATAATGACAAGGGAAATTAAAATTACAGCATAAAATATGCACAAAAATAAATACTTCTGTTTGGTATTATGCTAAAAACAGTTAGGTCATAGCATTTCCTCTTTTACTGACTACCCTACTTTCTAAAAAATATTTTTGAATCTCCAACAGGTTGACCAAATTTTAGGTGATGAGCCTGAGGTGAAAGAGAGACTCTTCGCTGTGCTGAAGCAGTATGCCGCAGAGAAGAAAGTTGAGTGGTTAGCTTCTGTCCTGCCGGAGATACTCGCCACTGATGAACATCGACAGCTCATTTCCAGCATCAGGTAAGGGACAGAGATTTGAGTCTTTAGTGGAGAAGATGCAAACAATGCAAGCAATTTCTGAGCAAACTCCAACAACAAATACTCTCTAAAGTACATTACCATACTAGGCCATCTTTTTGTGTTGTGTCACAGAGACTTGCACACATTTTTGGTCCTTGTGAAAACTGAGATAATCTGCATGGACTGAATTCATAATGACTGTAAACTGGATTTTGCTGCTCATTTGGTTGCAGATTAGAGAGGTTTGTGGGTTCCGTCTGCAACACATGGCAAATCCACAGTGACCCTCCCAAGTTGCTTAAACTGTCATTTCTAGTGAAACTGAGACACTAAACTGACAAGGACGGGTCTCTAACTGGGAGCTTAGAGTTTTTTGGGGTAAATGAGGATTGGCAAAGTGTTCTGCATTCACAGCATGGAGGTTCCTGTGATGATGAGCCACTCACAGATTTAGTAGAGTACTTGCTTTGTGGAACTACTGGTAGCCATGCTGCTCTCTTTGTCTCTGCAGCACTGTCAAATAGAAAAAAATAAAAATTAAATCTGGAGCTACATCCAGCAGGTTTTTTTTCTTTCTTTCTTTTGAAGATGCGTGGCAGTGGCTTTCTACCACACAGAATTGTGCCAGGTAACCAAACGTGAATAACTCTTTAGTTAGGGTCTGTCTGTGTGCCAAAATAAATCCCCAGACGGACTGTCCACAGATTCCTCTCCATCCACAAGTTCAGCCAATTGAAGCTTTTATTCTCTTACTACACTGGCTTCCTTCCTCCAGTACTACTACACCACTTTCAACTCTCTTTCGTGATATTAATATACCGTAAGAAGGGTTTCCATTTGTATGAGGTCACTGCTGAGATAGGCAACAGGATTTTTAGTGCCTTCAATTAGGCATGAATAATCCAAAACTGAGAGTTGGTATTTGTGCAATGAGGGACACTCCTATCTGCTACAAGGACCAATACCAGCATTAATAGCATCTCTCTGTGGACCTCCATCCTTGCCGTCTCCCAGCTCTCTTACCTCACTCTCCCTCTCTCTTAAGGGGTGTTTGTGTTTAGCACTGATAGATTGTCTTCTCATTATACCGCTCAGACTGTTTCCCTGCTTTCTCTGTGCTGTGACCATTTTTTTCTTGACACTTGGTGGAGACGGCCTCTTGGCCGCACCGAGGTCCCAGAAGACCTTTTATCCCCCACAGAGGAGCAGCTCAGTAGCAGTGCACGAGTCCAGCATTCTGCTCACTGCTGCTTTTAGACTTGTGCACACGTTTAGCTGATTATTGAGCTATGGCTGACAGCTAAAGCAATGAACTGCCTGGGGTGAGTATATCCTCCTCTCATTGCTGATATTCCCTAGTGTTGTGTGAAATGTGGCTTCTTTGTGTGTTTTTGAGGGCATCGTGGATTTTTATCACCCCCCATCTGCTGGTGGCTGTGCAGGTGTAATAATGTGAGAGCTTGAGTGGATGTTTAATGCAGTCCTTAAAGTACAGGACAGGCTGCTGCTGCTGCTGCTGATAAAATTCATTATCCCCCTTACTTCGGGGATAATGAAGCTCATTTGGACCATTGGCAGTTTATTCATACAGTTTTGATGTGATGCAGTCTCACTTGGGTTCATGAAAACTGGTTGTGGTTAACAACACAGTTAACAATGCAATGCTTTCGTGTCTGTATAAGAAGTGACTGGGGGTTCTTAGGATCACTAAGTCTCTGCTTTTAGGGTGTACTCTCTTTTCACGTGTATGAGCAGAGGGTGTGGTTCAGTTAATATATATGTGCTTGATTTGGACCATCATTTTGACTCTGAGATTATGTAAATAATCAGTTAAAAATGTTTATTATGTTGTTCATTATTTTTTAACAGCTATATGTATAGATCTGCCGCAAAATCTCTCATTTGTTGCCATTCAAACATTAAAAACAATTATCCAAATGTGGTCGCAGGCAGTAGTCTGCCTCAACTTACTACACACCGAGCACAAATCTTGCTTTGTTAGTGGTGCTGATAATGATGGTGTTTAATTCTGACTGCAGGAATCAGAGGCTGGAGCTTGTTTGTAACTATTCCCGAACTGCTGCTGCACTGTACACTGTGCATGAAAAAAAAAAAGCCTCACACAAGCCTTGTACAGCGTCTTCAGTGAAGTGAACACAAAATACAAAGTGGGTACAGTCAAGAGTGGAACAAGTTGCCTCCTTCTATTAGTATAAACCTTGTTCCAAATGATTAGGCACTTGTAAAATGTGTTTGTTTCTCCGGAACAGTCTGCTGGAGAAGATCAATACTCAATAAATATATTATATCATGAAAATAGCTGCAGGACAAAACAAAATGCACATGACATCTGATTATTTGGAGAGATCCAGGTGGTCATAATGAACAGATGTCTTTTATATTTGTTATGACAGAACGTTCTTCAGTTTAGAGAAAGCTTTTCTCGTTAAATGAGCTTCTTTGATATCACTTCAACCACCATCCAGCTGAGGATGACAGTTGCCTTCCAAGTGAGCAGCTGCCTCGGGGTATACTGTCTGACCTTTAGATTTTTTGAGTATGATTGCTTCACAGATTCTCCACAGGTTGACAAAGGAATGATGGTGGCCTTTCACGTCTCTTTAACATAGTAACCGAGTCTTTGGTGTCTCTGTGGTCTTTCTGTAGCAGGGGGATGGTTCAGTATCATGCAGGAAACCAAAGTCTTCTGAAAGGCACCGTCTTCTAATCACGAAGAAAGAGTTTTCTTTGCATGAAAGAAATAATCAGTTAAGAACTGCATAGATTGCAAATGGCCTTTGTAAGTCCCCCGAGGCCCCTGACAGGGTCAGCCTTGTTAATCACAGCAAACCCAGATCATCAATGAACAAGTGTCACACATTTTTCTGAACCATGTTGTGTATCACAACAGCATTTATGTGTGACTAGAACAGTGAGTATTAGTCTTTGTGTATTTTTGAGCCGTGCCATCTTTATGCAAAGCTTACAGGCTCTGGGGGATTCTG
Organism: Tylochromis polylepis; assembly: GCA_015107715.1. Taxonomy (NCBI): domain Eukaryota; kingdom Metazoa; phylum Chordata; class Actinopteri; order Cichliformes; family Cichlidae; genus Tylochromis; species Tylochromis polylepis. Next base: position 28,703 of record VVHJ01024587.1, read on the forward strand.
CATTATTTTTAACTACGGCCTTTTTTCTAGGAGCCTTTTTCCTTTTTGTGGTTTTTTTCCTGGTGGAAATATTGATAAATTAAGTTTTTGATTCTTTTACAACATTTATTTTCTGTGTTCTGAATCATCACTCACTTTTATATGTTCAAACTATCCAATCAGTTTGATGGCAAACGCACTAACTGGATAGTGGACATATGCTATCACGAACCTGCTAAATTAATGTGTTAGCGCCGTCACCTCGAGCGTGGGAGGATATTAAAGTACGATTTTTGCCCAGGAACAGCCTCTGATGTGCTGGAGTGATTGTCCAAGATAGACTCTTCGTCTTTATAAGATGACTAAGTTTACTTCTTAATGCCAGTCCAATTTGTTCCTCATACTGATATTTGATTTGAACTTCGCCGTGTTGCCTTAACTAGTTCTACATGCCTAAATGTAATGAGTTCCTGCCATGTGATTGGCTGATTGGGTATTTTTATTTATGAGCAGTTAAACAGGTATACCTAATAAAGTGGCTGGTGAGTGTATAGCCCTTTGTATAGTGTATTAACTCAGGTTACGTGCTGTACATATAAATAATTTTGTGTTTTTTCATCACTGTTTAAATAATTTGTTATATTAATTATTTGGAATTGCTATTTCTTTCATCACTGTGGTCATAGTTTGATTACAACACTTTATTAAAAACTCTGCAGTTTAAAATTAATCTGCCTTCAAAAGGTCAGAAGGGCAGATCCTATGATAACTTTAACAGATCACATCATCTGCCCATCTTACTTATCCAACATGTGTGTATTTAGGCATTGCACCAAACTTCTTTCTCTGCATCAGAGTCACATCTGGACACTCAAAGTGAAATGAGGTCTTTGTAGTTTTCTGCTTGTCATTCCTCCCTTCTGAGAAATCTGTCCCTTCCTCCCAGCTTGCTTCCTCCTCCACAACCCTCCTTCAGATAATTATAGATCTCTGTTCTTTATAAATGAGGTCAAATCAGAGCACTCATTTAGTTTCCAAGAGATGATGCAGAAAACGTCTTTTGATTATGTTGTTGTCGTTTGCAACAGATGGCTGTGTTTATGTGGTGGGGTAAACAGCTGCATTTATATATATATATATATATATATATATATATAAAAAGATGCTAATGGCCACAGCAACAGAGATTAGAGATTATTTGTATCTATTATTGTACGATCTACTGTACAAATATTAAGCGCCTTGAGGCGACTATTGTTGTGATTTGGCGCTATATAAATAAAATTGAATTGAAAGCCTCATGCAGACAGGTATCACATCTGTGTGAGAGACGGGAGGGCATACTAGTGCTGTGATGTGAATAAATGGCAAATAGCAGGCGGGCACAGAGAGCAGAGAAGGACTGTGTGGGCTGCTACACCTACGGCACTAAGAGAACATTTATTTATATCTAGGGAGTCTGCTTATTGTAGCCAGTAGTCTGTGCTCAGGCAACGCTGTCTCAGGCTGCAGATACATCCACACCTCAGCCTGATCAAAGTCTGCAGAGACAGTGACAGCAGGCTAAGAATATGTGTCCTATATCTTTAACTGAACAGATTTGTTTCAAAGAGAAGGTACCCACCCGTGCTTAAAAGCTTTTCTAAAACAAGAGATAGGAAAAAACTTTAAAGAAGATTTAACAAATGGTGTAGGATGGCAGGTCATTTAAAGTTGCTGCATGTGGATTTTTAAGTCTTTAAAAATAAATGTTGCTAAACCTGGAGTGATGAGTGATGATTAAGACACTTTTGGAAGCGCGATTGTGCAGTTTTCTGCAAATGGCCGGTTATATTGGAGGGAAAAAAGTAACATTTCTGAAAAGTAACATTTATTTAAACTCCTTAGATAAGACTATTGCTGTGAATATTTTGCCATGGACTCAAAACACCCAGAAAACCTTGATCTTGCTCATCTCCAGCTGTTTAGTTTTCCACTTTGCTGTGATGATGGGGGAGTGTACTCTGAGGCATGCTGGTGGACTTTGACATCACTTTTGGGTGTGGTTACAGATGAGGGCAAAATGACACCTGTAAACTACGCCGTCCAGCAATGTTGGAAAAACTTTAAAGCTTATGCATTAGAGTTTAGGTAATCCAGACTTATATCGTTCACATACTCTAAACCTTGTATTTTACATTTCCCACAATGCAGCTCGTCAGTATTTAATGATTTAGCGACTTAGAATCCATCCATCCACTTTTTTTTAACCGAGACTGGAGCTTGTGTCAGCTGTCATTGGGCGAGATTCAGGGCAATCCACCTATAGTCATTTTAGAACTGCCAGTTACCTTAACATGCATCCACACAGGCACAGTGACAACATGATATCATCGCCATGACACAGTCGGTGTCATTTTCTCCACAGCATCAGCTGATAGCTGATAGGTTATAAGAATGAAATTTTGCAACGCAACCACTGGACCAAGTTAGAAATGTCTGAATTTTTTATGCATTTGTACAGAAGCATCTAGAAAAAAATCTATTGCAGTTTTCTGAATTATTGATAGAATTATTATATAAGAAATGTTTTATATTAAAAAATTCAAATGGTATGAATTAACAAGGTCTTCCCCCACACGGCCTGCCCACGTTTAATACAGTTGTATTTTAGCGTATGCTTCCGTGCAAAAATCTTGCAAAAAAAACCCATCTGTAAAACACAGTGGAGGCTGTGTCATGGTTTGGGGTTGCATTTCAGGCAGTACTGTTGGAGATCATGTTAAAATTGATGGAATTACAAATGCAGAAAAGTGCCCTCAGACTTTGATTCACCATGCAATACAATCTGGAAGGTGTCTGGAAACAGCTTCATTTTTCAGCATGACAATGATCCCAAAAAACACTGCTAGTGCAGTAAAACCATACCTGGATAGAAAAATACATGGTGGAAGTGTATCAGTCATGGATTGACCTCCTCAGAGCCTGGACCTGAACATTATTGAAGCAGTGTGGGATCATCTTGACAGAGAACAGATCAGAAAGCAGCAAACATCCAAGAAGTCCTTCAAGAAGCCTGGAGAATTATTCCTGAAGACTACTTAAATAATTACTTTACCTTTAGTATAAGATTGTGTATGCCCTGTGCATGCTGGCAAAACAGCTGTGACAGATTGGGGCACAAACACCACACCTATAGCTGCAGTGGGACTTTAGCAGTAAATGCTTTTGGTGCTGTTATTTGTGACCTTGGAAAGCTGTGTCAGTGCCTCTCGGTCATTAACTGAACCAGTCGTGAGAAGTTTTTGGCAGTGAAGTGTGGTGCCTCCTGCTGGAGGAGGCTGCTGTCATCAAAGACTGCCGCTGCCATGGGCCTGATGGGTTTATGCTGGTTGTCAACATCAGCTGCTGTTTTGTAGTTATTTCAGTGTCAAATACCACCACTGGCCAAAAAGACAATGGTTGAGGCTCTAATGACATCATCTTTATCTCTACAGGCCTCTTTCTACAGCTTATAAAGAGTGAAAATGTGTTGGGCAGGTTTTTCAAAAACAAGCTCTTCATACAGCTACTAGTTGTTAACAGCGACCGGCACCGACTGTGACCGGCAGGTTCTGGATGTGAGTGAGTCTTCATTATCTGCCTCACTTAAAAGTACAGAACAGGGCTGAAGGTGCTGCATATTTTCCTGAATACCTCCTAATAAAGCGCTTCAACAGCCATAGATAATTAAATACACGCTGGCGAAAAATCACATCTGCTGTGAAGTTGCTTCTCTCTCTGTCCAGAGAGTGTCCTAATTGCTTTATTTAGCTGTCAGAATTGTTGCTGCAGCTTAATTAGCTCCACGTGGACAAGAACAGTGGTAGCTGTTGTTCCTCCCTCCTCTCTGTTTGTGTGTTTGTGGTTAATTGCTTGACTGGTGCTGTTTTTTACCGACCCTGCACCCTGTCTGCTAATGACTGATTCATCTGATCAGCAAATAAGCAGCAGCAGACAGTCGGAACACGACAGACTGGTGTAGGTGGCAATCAAAATGGTTGCTTGTGCAAATCTGTGTTCGGCCTCAGCTCAGTGATTCAATAATCAAAAGTTAACTTCAGTTGTTTTTGGTGCTCTTTGAATTTTCTACATTTCCTTTGGGTCTGGTTTTGAGAAGAAAAAAAGGCGTTGTGTTAATAGACTTTATATGGCATGCATTGTTTTCATGATGTGTAGGCTGCTGCCTGTGCCTCTTTACGGCAGTATGTGCTTGTGCTAATAAATTCTCCGAGGTGGGGTGATTTTTTTTTTTTTTTCCAGTTCTCACCACTCATGAGCTGGTTTAGTGTACTGTAAGGAGTAGCTCTACAGTGTAGTGGTTTACACATTCACCTAACAAATTATAGATTCCTCCCAGTGGTGGGAGACAAAATTCCCTTGGGGATTGCGTAAGGAAGGGCACCAGCTTAAAAAAATCTGCCAAATCAAAAAGGCAGAGCCTATCTGCCGGGCAACCTCTTGTGACAAGCTGAAAGTAGCCTTAGCATACTTATAGAACTAGTTATTTATGCCCACATGAATCTGAGGAGATAGACAACAGTTAGGGAACTTACTGAAATCTATCGAGACAGACAGACAGACTCTTTACAGGGAATTTGAGGAACCCCTAAATTCATCTACTAAAAAAGCTACCCCACCCCCTACATTTCAATTTTTTGTCCCTCCTAAAGAAAAAGTTGGAGAAACTTTTGTGCTCACAGCCATAAACGTATGTATCTGTGATGACTACCATATTAAGGATATCCACTCTTACATGGGTGGGAATGTTTGTCTGTCTCTGTGTTAGTCCTGTGACAGACTTGTCTTAAACCAGTGGACAGACTTAAACCAGTGGACGGTGCTATGCGAGCTGTTTCTCCCACTGTGTTCAGTATGTAATCTAAGCTTGACAGAAGGTAGAAATGATCAGAATAACCATATAAACATGAGAGGGGCTTCATGTTACTCCAGTCTTCTTGGATATTTTGTTTACTTTGTATACCTGCTTGTTAAAATTATTGCCTTTTGGGTTTTTTTAATTTCGGAGCTATGCACATCATAAAACCTGTTAATCAGTCATTTAATGGTAGATCATCTATATTTAAGAAATATAGTCCCAGAAAATAAGTGTGTGTGTGTGTGTGTGTGTGTGTGTGCGCGCGCGCGCACACGTGTGTGTGTGTGCATGTGTGTGGGTGGCTGTCTTGTCTCCTGGCAGCAGTTCTAATCTTTTGAATGAATAGTTGTTTTCTGCTGTCAGCTTGTGTGTGTGTTTGCTGGTGAGTGGGGACTTGTTTTGTCTTGTCTCTCTTAGTCACTGCTATTGTTTGGTAAACTGCCAGCACTCCATATGAAACAGCATGTACAGTTCACACTTATCCCCCTCTTTGATATTTCGTTTGTTCCCAGTCTGCTTACTAAGATGAGCAAGAGAGCCTCTACATGTTTTCAGTACCAACGAAAAGTATCTGTAACGCTGCGTAGCAAAAATGGTCTAATTCTTACAAACGTGTAAAAAACAAAAACAAAAAAAACTTTTAAAAAAACACCTGCCCATCACTGATGTATTCTTCAGTCCGATTTTTACAGATTTAAATCAGGCCACTCAGTTTGCAATGTGTCATATACGCCTACAGTGAGGGAAATAAGTGTTTGACCTCCTGCTGAAGTCATAATTTTAATTACCTGCAAAGAACTGAGCTGTCTATAATTTTAATGGTAGGTTAATTTTAATAGTAAAAGATAATATATATATATATATATATATATATATATATATATATATATATATATATGACAGACTGGAGCCAGCAACAGCCAGATTGAAATTTCAGCTGAGAAAAAGGAGGAAGTGATTGAGACCAACATCAGTTTAGTGATAATATACGCCATTCCTCCTGCTTTATTGAAAATTAGTCTCATCTAAATTCTTTATTACCAGATTGCTTTGAATGCAGCACAAACAGCTGACATGAATTCCCTTTACAGATAACATTCAGTCGCTCTCATGATGTCACTCACGACTCATGTGAATGAAATCAAAACAAGCTGTTCAGCTGTAAAGGAGTGTTTATCAGTTTTCCCCACAAACTCTTTTCAGAGCTTCCTGTTCTCCTGAACATGAATGTCCAGGACGACAGTAAGATATTTAGAAAATCTGTTCAGTCTGAAAAATACAAAATCAGTTGCTCTAAAAATGAGGCTGACTTTTACTCAGTTCCACAAAAATATCCACAGTGGTACCTGCAGCTTTAACAGCGTGCTCTTAGCGTAGCTTGCTCGTTGCTGTCAGGCCATTTGAAAAAGCTAGGATTATTAGTTAAAATATGGAACATTTAATATGTTATCACAAGTACAAAAACAAACATAAACTGCAAACCTGGGACAATGATCTATAATCAAAAGCAAACTCCATCAGTGGAGGTGTAGGATAATACAGGCGCTCACCTGCACCGGCAGTTTAAATTAAGAAAGCTGCATTCCACCATCCTCAGTCCTGTATGGGATTATGGTTGATTATTCTTGGGTTTCCCCAGGGACACATTTCAGATACTTTGGGATTTCTCATGCAGAGGCTTACTGAATTACAGAATAATTTATGCGCCAGCTTCCTTATTGCTCCCCTCTCGCCTCTGAAGCATCAATGTGGCTCTCTTCCCAAACTGCTGAGGAGGCAGGGGGTGGCTGGTTTGTCATGGTGCGCACAGAAGAATATGTGTGTGTACACAGTGACACACCATAATCTTATTTATGCCGATCAGGCTGAGCCAGGTGCCAAATCTTAGTGCTGCATTTTTAAGAAGCACACAGTTGTATGTTAGCTAATGCTGCTGTCCTGCATCTTCTCAGACTCCTTTGCCAGCCCAGCCTATCAGTGACGAGAAGCATTACTTTTGAATGCTCTTGCAGGCTCAGCTGTTCAGTGTTCCAGTCAGGAGCAGAAAACCCACATTACAACAACATTTTAAGAAGAACGCTCATCTGCTGTCAGTGCTAGCATTATTAATCTCCTTTAGCTTGATTCCAGGTTAAATGGACAGATGACTTTTGCATCTTCTGATCAATATCATCCAGCATGTAGATAATAGGAAGGAAAATATTTTAATTTGTTCTCACAGGAAAACAAGAAGATCATGCTAAATGTGCATTTGTTATGTTGCTTTACAGAAAACATAGCAGGCAAATTTATTATTCTCTACCTCTTTTTTGATTCTAAATAGATCTAGGTTTAAATTAAAGTCTTAGGCCAACATTTACTAATACACAAGAGAGCGCAGTGACAAAATTGCATGTCAGAGGTGATAACTCAGAGATTCTTGTGACTCACCCTTTCTCAAGACGCAAAAATACAGAGCAACAATTCAATGCTAATTGCACCGATATATAGTGCCAAAAAAACAGCATGTCTATTTTTTTTTTGAGTTGCTGATATGAACTGACCACACCTGTGTTTAGAAAACAGCCCAACTTTTGTAAATTGCCCCTGAAACTAACGACATCTATCAGCGCTATTTTGGGATTATCCTTTGCCCCGTTTAGTAAATTATACCCTTAGACTTCTAAATCACATTAATTTAGACATTACACCATGTGCTCAAACTATTATTGCCCCCAACTAGCTGAAGACTGGTTAGGTGTTTCAGGTATTGCAGGTATCACAAAATAGCCTAAGAAATAAACTGTTTCTTTAAAGGTACTTAAACTAAAGCTCTTAACAGAGTGTGAAGAAACTATCCCAAAACATGCATGTATTGTGCTTAATACATGTAAAGTTAAATTAGGAATGGTTCATACTTTCATGTAATACCAATTTGTAACCTTTATTTAATGAGGAATTCACTCTTGTTGAAAGTGGTGACCAGGTAGAGGTGAAGTCTCTTAAAAAATGGTTGTAAGGCTAAAAAGTAATATAAAAAAATATAAAAGAAAAGCACAAAACATCTGAAAGCATTTTCAGACACACACACCTGGATAAAGGTGGCCCACTGGTGGCAATTGTTTTAGTTTAAATTTGCAGAGAATTAATTGCAAAAATGTACCTTTAAAAGTGTGTGTGTTGCTCTCCTGCTGTAATAAAAAAGTAATTTAGTGAAGGCGAGCAGAGACCTCCTGTAAGCTGCAGGTTTAATTGTGCTCCGCCAATGTGTTTAACCATGTTAGGAAAATTTAATTTCAAAGAATGCAAACCAGAAAGGAGGCGAGTAGAGTTTCTCACTGTGCACGAAAAGCGGCTTCTGGTGAAGTCTGAAAAACAAAAGTGAAAATTGTTGATTACAGTCACATTTTTCAGCTGCCACTGATTCCCTGAGCTCCTGTAGCCTCATTACTGACCCCTATTTCATGTGATTCTCTTCCTTTCTACCTCGCTGTCTTCGGGGAATAGAGCAAAGATGCCGGTATCAGGACTTTGGTTATGCTGGACGAGCAAGGAGGTAAGTCTACAAGAGGGGTGATGGCGCATTATGTCACAACATATAGGTATGATCAAAATTGGTACAGGAAAAGGAAAAAAATATGATTATATTCAAATACTAGCAGCGCTACAATTTAGACTTCAATTTGTAGATATGTTGGTGTTAAATTTATATTATCAAAACAATTGTAAATGACATGTTTCATATGCAGTTGCTTGTTTTTATTTCAGAGCATTTCCAAACTAATTCATTTTTTTCCCTCAGATTTTTTTTAAAGGAATCATTTTTGAGTTGTTTGATTTGTTGCATGTTTTATTTGACTAGTGAAGGGTTCAAGTTTAACCTCGGAGATGTTTTCCTTCTTTCTTTCAGCTTCTTTTAACATTTGTTTTCTTTGGCTAACATTTTTCTTTTTCGTTTGCCTAACTGCTTTTACTTTGCCAACAGCGTTGTACTATTTTTCTTAGCTGAGAAAGACAGTCAAAGGAATTCTCATGAGTGCCAAAACCGTAACAGATCCTGTTAGGAAGATTTAATGCCAGCAACTACAGTAATAAAACCTTACAGCTCAACAAGTCATTGTCAAGAAACCAGGTGATGACCTTGTCCCTGTGGGTGCTGGTGGCAGTGTAACCTCCAGGCTGTTCTTGGATCTGTTTAAAAAAAACAAAACATTAAAAAACACCTATATGACCTATTATATTGCTTTATATCACAATAAGGGCAAACAGGTCTGAGGACAGCTAAACTGGCCTTTCCACCCCACTAACAGTCCAGAGGTGAATAAGAAAACCGATCGATTTAGCTGGTAATGACAAAATATTCAACCGCTTGTC
>VVHJ01024587.1:37951-48580 GCA_015107715.1 Tylochromis polylepis
TCAACCCATGTACGGATTTGTACAATCCCTGATTAGATACAATACATGAGGAAGTCAGCTCACAGTAAGCTTAAAAGATATCATTTCTAATGTGAAGTGAATGTGGTAGCAAGATATTTTGACTCTTGTCAGGACATGAGCCCTCAGCTCTGCAATTTCTGGGAAGGTATGCAAACCATAGCAGCACTCCAGTAAGAGGCGTGCCCTAATTGCACCAGCATCACTCATGGAGAGGAAAGCTCTATCCCTCCTCCAACTATCCATTTAGCCTTAGTGCCCCGAGTACTGCAGGATCCTGCAAGATCATTTGCAACAGCTGACTGGACACGTGAGCCTGAGCTGACCTATGACCCCAGATTATTGATTTTTTGCACAGGCAGAAAGGCTGTACCTCTGCAGCACTTGATGCTGAAGTCAAGATTTATAGGCTGATGTGGTTTACCTCTGATGAAAACTAATTTAAATTTTAACTTTAAGCCATCACTGATCTTTATTTCTTATCATTCTTTACTGATTACCACATGCTCAATGCCATTACCCCACTTCTCTATAATACTACTAACCCAATATGATATCTTTTATTGGTTGAGTATATTACCATAAATGAATGTAAACCAGGGATTTTACAAATTTGGAAGAAAAAAAATCAGCAAACTAGTTTCTCAATCCACTCCATATTTAACTGTGCCTCACCCTTTCACACTCTGCCTGCACTGTATTTCCTTTAATCACAATCTGGATGGAAATGATTTGTACTGTAGAATACTCACCCACCAGCACATCCACTGCACCAGCATGACAAAGGCCCTGATGCTCACTAACCAGAGAGCAGTCGTATTTAAAATTCTTTCAGTTAAACTGAACATTTTTAAAGCCAGACAAAAGCAACACAAACAGTTTTCAGTTAAATAGCCACTCTGTAATGGCAGCAAAAGGGTATGCTGTTCAGGTGCACACCTTCATCTACAACTCATAAGGGCCATAGCTGTAGCTGCACATATTTAGCTGTCACGAATACGTAAATAATCCAGTAGCTGTAATGGTTCAGATATTGGGTGTTAGAAAATAACCATAAAATGTGTAAATTCTCCTAATTTTTACACGTTAAATTAGATGGCTTTCTGAAAAGGAAAACTGGGACGCTTTACTGCAGCTTACAACCTAAAAAAGAGAAAATTCTTTGGTTTTTTTTCTAGCAAAGCTTAAAAACATTCAGCACAACTGAAAAGGTTTTCAACTATAATGGACCATCCTCCCATTTTCCTATGGAAATATTTCAGTGGAATTTTATAATACAGCCTGTGACTGTCACTAAATAAATGTAATTTCAATGTATTTTATTTGAAATGACAATTTAGTTACAATTACCTATAATACTTGAAGGTAGGTACACTAGAATAAGGGGGTAATACACCAGATTTTTGCAGAAAACAAAAAAAAAATAATAATAACACTGTAAGTAATTTTAACTATTGTGTAGGTAATTTTAAGTATGGTGAAAGTCATTTTACGTTGTAAAGGAGACAAAAATTATGCTGTAAAGTTAAATATAGCTCTGTGTAATTTCCTGGTAATTTCGGTGGAAAAATAAAAAAAAATTGTAGTTTATAAGTTTGTAAGTACCATGCACTTCTGGGATGTGGACCGTGGTTTAACCTTCCCTAACTTACAAGTATTTTAAAGAAAAGGGAAAAAAAAATTTTCCTGTACACTAATTTTTCAAGTTATGTTTGAACAGTGATTGCAAAAGAAAAAAAAATTAGTTATACTTGGCTTCATCATTACAAGCTCACATAAGGCCTCCAGATTTTGATTGTATTTACTTTTTTGTAAGTTGGTAACGGAGAACAGTCCTTAGGACATGTCTGCTGGTAATATAAAAAGACAACTGAACAATAGAACAACCATCGTGCACATCACCACAATGAATATTAAATAAAGATGAAAAAAAGATGCTAAAGGGCAAGATGAATCTACTCCATGAAAAGTACAGTGTATTTACGATGGAAGATGGGGAAGTATTGTTCCTACAAAGTTACCATGAGATGCACCCTACTTAAAATGACTTACGTTACAATATAACTTTTATAAATATAAATATACAATAAAAATATTTTTTTAAATATAAATATAATTACATTTAATTTCAAATAATATACATTGAAATTCCATTTAATTACAAGGGAATTACGCCCTTGGTTGTGGGCTGTATTATTAAGTGTTACCAAGATTTCTGCCACCAACTAATACTGGAGTTGATGGAAGCATTTGGGCTGTCTCTTTCTAAAACTAAGGAAATCTGCCAGCCACTGCCTCTAAAGCTTACTAAAAACGGATTATTTTACAAGACCTCCTTGACTGTTTCCCCCCTGCTCCCAGGTACAATTTTAGGCTAAGACAAACTGGTACTAAAACCTGGGTTTTGTTTGGGAAGTATGGTTTTCATGCAGACCCAGAGCAGCTGTTTGCTCTTATTACCCTTTTATTTTCTTTATCCTGAGCTAACAGTCTGCTGGATCGTATTCGAGATTGATTTTGATCTACTGATTTGAGAAAATGGGTAAGCCAATTTCCCCCAGAAATCTGTTTTCCATTAACATCTTTGCTGAAACATTTACGGTTTCAATCAAATTAACCAAGAAAATAAAGAAATAATTTTTACTTTCATTATTGAATTTTTGGGAACTTTCTTGAACCATTTTCTGGTCCAAAAAAATCTGTAAGTGCACATAATCGTATTTTAGCCAACCAAATTGATGCACTCTACGCGCTCGGTTTTTATCTCTCACTCTGACATTTACATGCAGATACACACCAGAGTACAAACACCTCACTTGCTGCTCATCATAACTCATATTTCTGTCAATCAGTCAATGAAATTCATTCCACTACTGTCATCCCTTTGTCCTGACCAGAGCAACTCGATCGTGTTGAAGATGGCATGAACCATATCAACCAAGACATGAAGGAAGCCGAGAAAAATTTAAAAGATTTAGGGAAATGCTGTGGGCTTTTCATATGTCCATGTAACAAGTAGGTACTGATAATGTGCCCCAAAGGTTCTTTACATATGTGGTGGCGTCCAGTTTTTCCTTTTCTTTTTCTTTTTAATTTTTTGTTTTACTTTCTTTCGTCATAGTGTCTGAAGTTGTTGTCTTCTCTCCTTTGTCCTCTATTTATCTCTTTCTTTCTCTCCTCTTCTTTCTCTCTCTCTCTATTTCTCTCACTCTCTCTCTTCTCCTTCTGCTTCGTTCTGTGGGGGATAAATGACTTGTGTTTAATCAGAGCAACTGGAGCGCATCGAGGAGGGAATGGACCAAATCAATAAGGACATGAAGGATGCAGAAAAGAATTTGAACGATCTAGGGAAATTCTGTGGTCTTTGCTCCTGTCCATGTAACAAGTAGGTGCTGCTTGCCTGCCTGCCTGCCTGCCATTTAAAATTAAGAACAAGTATCTAAGAACTCAAAAAAATAACCGAGGTAGAAGTGACATCACAATGGCCATCAGCCAATAGTCTGCTCTACTCCAGCTCCAAATAAACACTGAGCCTGGCCCACAATGTGGACATGGAAGATTATGATATACTTTAAAAACATCTAAAATGTCCCTACTCTAACAGTACACTTAAAGTCGAACTGAAATTAAAAATTTCTAGTCACAATATGACACTTTAAAAAAAAAAAACACATCTAAAACAATAAAGTGATTTCCCATAATAGTACGTGACACTTGTTAGGCCCAGTCATGTGGTTTAGTTAGTAAATTTTCTTTTATTTCCACTTGATCTTATCTTCTTTTTTAAAAATATTAATCAATATTTGCTGATTCAGCGGCAACTCCCACATGGTTTATGTTGTGGTGAAGGGATTTGCTAATGAAGCGGTCTTGCTAGCATTAGCTGTTTAATTTTCAAATGTAATGGTGGCAAATGACTAGACTATTAAAACATACACTACTTATGATGTCCTGCAGGAAGTACTGAAGGTATAGCTAAGTATGGAGTCTAAGTACCTTATAGAGTTAGTACATGTGCAGTGTAGTATATGGAAGTGTATGGAATACAGAGTAAATGTAAAGTACATTCAAAGTAGCGTACAGAGTATACAGTATGCGTATGGCGTACTGTATAGAGATATATATTAGCATACAGAATTGTGTTCAGAGTAGTGTACTATTATACAGAGTAGCATACACAACAGCATACAATGTAGCATAATAGCGTACGGAGCAGTGTACAGAGTTGTAAGAAAGGAGAACACAAGTGTAGAGAGTGCCAAAGTTTTTTTTAGAATCACAAAACAATTACAAAAGCCACTGACATACATTTTTTGTTATTTTTGAAGTTTTTTAGCAAAAGTGATCTGTAATTTCAGTTCGACTTTAGAAAAAATAAAAATCAATAAAAAAAAATCTGATAATATTTGCATATTGCATTCTGCAGATAATTGTGGGCACATGCAGCAGCCTTGGGTTCTTGTGGTGCCTTGTCCACTGGATTGGAATCTATCCATAGCAGACTTAGCATAGCAAACATATCTTGATGCATGCTCAATCATCCAGGTAAGGAAATCCCAAGAAGTTGATTCTGTTCATCTGGATGTAGCGTTTTCAGTGGGAGAAACGTTTCACATGTCACTCATCCACGTGACTTTTTCAGTCTCAGCTGACTGCAGGTCAGCTGATCTTTGATCAGTGGTTGTTGATCAATGGTCATGACAATTTGCATATTAATGATCAAGAAACTGACCTCACAGCCCATTGTTCATTCAGTGGTGCTAGTTTCAGTCATTGTGCAAATGTGTTGTTTATAAGGTTGGAGACCTGCAGTCAGCTGAGACTGAAGAAGTCACCTGGATGATGACGAAATGTTTCTCCCACTGAAAACGCTACATCCAGATGAACAGGATCAACCTTTTGGGGTATGTACAGAATCATATGCATGTGATCAAGAAATATTGCAATATGAAATCACCGAGACAATACAGATTAATTCAGATTAAATCTGAATTAAAAGCAAAACAAGCGCAGTTTTTTCATGTCAGGATTATACAGACACTCGTGTCAATTCAGGATTGGGCCCCTGGCTTTCTGTTTACACTCACTTGCTTTTGCGCAGAGCATGTTCCACACTGTGGCCCCTGAACTTCTTGTAGTAGTCAATGAAGGAGAAGGGTAGGTTAATGTTGAGGGGATTGGTTCTGTCAGGGGCTGCAGCTCTCTTTCGAGACTCAAATGCAATCATCAGATCCACCCACGCAGCTGGCCTCTTTATCTTAAATTGGTCAATAAAATCCTGGCCAAAGATCTTACACAGCAGCTTCTCAAATTCATAGTCAATCCCAATGGACCCATAGGGGCCACCTGAGAAAACAGACAGCAGTGAGTCATATGGAAACGGTCCAATCTTTAGCAAAGTGTTATGCTAAACGTCTTTTACCTGAAGCCTTGTAGAGCTCTTTTAGATGTCCTTCTGGAAGACGGATCTGATGGACAGTCAGGTCAACTGTTCCTCCACCACAGTCCACCACCACATATCGGTCACCTGTACAGAGAAGTGAACAGGGAAGAAGTGTGGATCAAGTTCAGGCACGAGACAAATAAAGTGCATGTTATGAGCAGCCTATCCAACAGCACTGTGTAGTTTACAGGAACATTCTCAAGGGACATGACTTTGTCTGGCACTTCTGCTTCTGGAGCCAGGCCACAGAGAATACTGCTGCAGAAGGAAGCAAACCATTTCTTTTAACCAGTTCTGTAAACACAGAGGGTAGATGGATCTAACAATTTCACTAGTCACTCTATTAATAGAGTGACTATTGAAAGCAATAATTATAATCACTGTATTAAAGTCAGTTTTCAATTTTTAGTTAGAACTTTTAAAGATGAAAGAAGGGGCTGTAACAGTACAGCCACTCAGCTGTGACATAGGAACGACACAGAAACGAAAGCTCACATGGTTATTAAAGCTTGTTAGCAGGAGGGTATGAACCACACCATTTAGCAGACTGATACTGTCAGTTGCAGGTAAGCATTTGTCCAGTGTTCAAGAGCAGAGATGCTAATGAGCTATCAAATAGATTATTTTCATGCCATGGCAAATAGATTGCAAACAGATTTTAAGAGCAGGTTTTCCAGTGGTTTGTGCTGTGATTGGTTGTTTGCTAACCAGTCAAATGGTTCATGCGTTAATTTAGCCGAGTTGCTTATGTGCTGCTGATAGTTATCCTATATAAGCCTTAAAAACCTCTGAACTGTGATTATCCATCCCTGACTGAAAGCACAAAAGGTTTCAGCAGGGCTCTTTTTCCACCTAAAAGGAATGGTTTGTAAAAAATAATTTGAAAATAAGCTCAGTTTAAAGTGGCTCTAAAACAACATGGGTGTGTTGAAGTAACAGACCTCTATAAAAAAAATATTGTAACAGAAATGGGAGGCTGTAACATACTGTCAGGTGACTGTTTATTCCGATATGACCAACAACATAACAACCAACCAACCACAGCAATATGTCCCTGTGGCTGATCTAGCACCCACCCTTTCCCAGTTAGTGGAAACAAATGAACTTATTTAGCATTGGCAAACTGCATCAGTTGTTAGGTGGCGCCATATGTGACTCAAATCCCCGCTGATATCTGGTGTAAAACTGCCAAATCAAATGTGTGGACCTACCTTCTGCCAAGGGGGCAGCTGAAAGATGCTTAAGCTATGTCAGTGTTTGACATTTATATCTATAACTGAATACTTGAGCTTTTCATTTCTTTAAAAGTTTTGTGGCAATTCTCTAAATATTAGGTTCATGATGCTGATTTCTTAAAAAAAAATCGACGTTTTACCAAATTACCCCAAATCTAGAACCTACTATGACAGGATGACAGTACACAAAACAGCAAAAGGAGGTAGCCTAAAGGAAAAGAAAAAGGAAAACAAAACAGATAAGTAAAAGAAGAGAAAGACTCTACCTTCTTCCAGCTCCGACCAAAGCTCCCCTATGACATTTTCCACCAAAAACGTGCGACTCTGCCGGTTGCGCCGTACATGCTCCTTAGCTGGTTGTTAACAGAAAGAGAGTGTTCTGGTGAGTCTGATAAAGGCAAGAAGCGTTGCTATGGGAAGTTGTGGGGCTCATATACAGTGGGGTGTGAGACAAGCAGCAGGCTGAGATGAATACACATCCATACTATGAGCAAGACTTTTCTATAGTGTAATTCAATCTGTATAGAGATCTTTTCAAGAACAGTTTAATTAAAATGAGTATTAAATGGGTCATTTGCTTGGCCACTAAATACATGCATATATACAGTCACTTCAGAATGTATTCAGTCCTACTTAAATTCTGTGCATGACACTATAAATTTTATCGTAGGTGGAAAATTAATCCATCAATCTATTCCATTTTTTTCTACTCAATTTTATTTATATAGTGGCAAATCAAAACAACAGTCACCTCAGGACACTTTACATTGTAAGTTAAAGACCCTACAAGAATACAGAGAAAACCCAAACAACTGGACAACTATGAGCAAGCACTTGGCGACAGTGGGAAGGAAAAACTCCCTTTTAACAGGAAGAAACCTCCGGTAGAACCAGACTCAGGGAGGGGTGGCCATCTGCCATGTATGCTTGGGGGTGAGCAAGGGAGACGGGACAAAAGACACGATGTGGAAGAGCGCCAGAGTTCAAGAAGAACTATTGATTAAATGCAAAGTGGTGCACAGTGAGTGAAAATGGTGAGTAAAGAAGAAACACTCAGTGCATCATGGGAAGCCCCCAGCAGCCTAGAACTACTGCAGTGAAACTAAGGGGGGATTCAGGTTCACCTGGTCCAGCCATAACTGCTGAAGAAAAGTTTTCAGCCTAATCTTAGAAGTGTCTGTCTCCCAAATCCAAACTGGGACCTCGGTGATACGGTACTGTGAGGTCTTTAAGATAAAATGAGCTTATTCAAGACCTTGTATGTGATGATAAGGACTGTAAATTCAATTCTGGATTTAAAAGAGAGCCAATGAACAGAAGCCAGTATAAGAGAAATATCTTCTCTTTCTAGTCCTTGACAGTACTCCCACTGCAGAGTGGGGTTTTTTTGTTTGTCTTTTTGTTTTGTTTTTTAAATATCTCCCCCTTAACTTTAGGTAACACCCGAAAGACATTTAAATAGTAGGACAGAAAGGTTCGCATTTCACAGTTCATATTAGAAATAAAATAAGCAATACTCATATCTGATTATGCACTGAAAATGCACATCAACTCTCAAGGCAGAGTTGTATAAATGTCTGCTCCTTGTCCCGTATCTCTCTGAAATAAAGCTCATTATAATTCAAACCTGACAAAACTCAACCCATAAATGTTCCTCTTAATCAGTTACACCCCTGTAATACACACCCTGATGCAGGCACAAGAAAGTAAGTCAAAAGGACTACAATATGTATTCAGTCTTATTTTCTATTTTATTCTAACCATACTCTGGATGAAAAAAGATTATTTAATTATGGCTGCATGTATTATCAGTTCTCAAGCGCTTCACCCGCTTCGCATGCATGGTGTATACCCAATAACCAAAATGAAAGTATTATTAATGTTTCACATTTTCCCATTATTATAAGCTTTTCTTATAAATAAAGTTGAAATCACTCAATATTAAGTGATAATTATGTGGAACTTCAGTCTGGCAACAGTAATATTTCCTTAAAAATGCCTTGAGCCCGATTGCAGTACATTTCTAGCAAGCTGACATTGCAACTGAAGTCTGAAAAGGAACCAGTGAAGTTTCATGGAGACCACAGTGATCAAACTGAGTAAAAACTGACACAATCATACACTCGTGTCTTCAAGCCAACGCAACGTGCCAGGTTACAAAAATCAACAGGTGAGCACCAGAAATAAGATGGTGCCCGTCAAAGGATGTGACATCAAACACAATGCACAACATGGGGTGTACGGCAAGCATAAAATAACACATGCAAAAAAAGGTTCTTTCATCTTATGAAAGGCGCTCTAAACTGTGTCAGCTCTGCTCATTATCTAATATCCTAATGTGACACATGGTGGTGGATGTATCAACAATGGAGGGGTTTCCTAGCAGCCATGGCAGGAACACCGGTCAGAATTAACCTTAGAGAATCTTTTAAAATCCTAACAGATTCGACCTTAATGACAAAAAATGCTATAAAATATTATATAGTAATATTTTTTTTCCACTTTAAACAACTCAGTCCTTTAAGACTACTTTAGCCTGAAATATACATATCAAATATTAATTATATTTAAATATTTTTTTTGTATTTATACCCGTTAAAGGCCAGGGAGTCCAGCTCAGATGGAGCAGAAGCTGCAAATGGACAGATTGTGGTCTTTGCATTAAAACTTCCCACATATGCAGCTGCTGCTGCCAGCCCTTCTCTTTCTGTTTACTGCCCTTACATTTACAGACGACAGGTGTCTGCAGCAGCCTCCTACAGATTTGAGTTGATTTATTTTTTAACCTGTAAACAATGAGCATCCCCACATAACCCTACAGCTCCTCTGTTTCCATATCTCGCCATTAAGCATCTTCCATGCAGGCTTGTTATGCCACAGTTTGCTGCAGGATTCCATCTGTCAGCAGCAGTTCAAAGCTAGGGGCATAGTGCATAGATCCTGGGATCAAACTTCTAGCTGCTGCGACATAGCAGAGTGTTGCAGTCTTTTTGGGAGACCAAAATATGAGGAGTCCATTCCACTGCAGCCTCATCCATCTTCCTTTTACTCCCATGTTCAGATAAGGCCTCCTCGTGTCAGCCTCAGAGTCATGGTTGGAGGTAATTCTCATGGTAATTCTGAGTAATGTGTAATTCTGGTTTAAGTTATGTTCTTTGATTTGTTGTTTTTCATGGTTTTGGCTCTCTTTGTGTGTTATATTTATAGTTCCTAGTGTTTAGTTTTCTGTCACTCTGCCTTCCCTGGGTTCCACGTTTAGTTACTCTTGTCTCATGTTCCCTCTCTGGTTCCCTAGTCATCATGTCTCCATGTCATAGGCTGTGTCTCAAACCCTAGGACGCTTCCTATGTAGGATGCTTCCTTCGCGCTCCACGTAGGCAGTGTCCTCCGAAGAGTGAGAAGTGCGGAAGTACGAGGCTGAGAAATGGGACAGCCTACCCTTCATCTGTGCGTCACCAGCTGTCTCAGCGGAGTGTAATAAACACAGCCGTCTGCTCCGTGCTCCCTAAAATATAACAGGATATACAACTATGTAATAATTATAAATATCATACAACAGGAGTAAATCCTCGACCATCTCACACTTCTGTGTAATCAGTTTCCTGTCTGACGTTTGTACAGCATATTCAGCTGTGTGACAACTATAACTTTGATCTCAGCCAAAGCGATTTACTCAGGAACAAATAAAACACTGAAACAACGCACGCAGGATACACCTGACCCATCCTTCAAATCCGGGGAAATGGAGGACGCATTTGGAGCATCCTTTGGAGCATCCTTGGAAATGTGACAGCCTTCGTAGCGTCGCTGTGATGTCATCGGCCTTCAAGTGCGTCCTACATAGGAAGTGTCCTAAGTTTTGGGACACAGCTATAGACTGCAACTAGTCTGTGGAAACATGAGTTTTCCTTTTAAGAGCATTCTGAAGTCACT
>VVHJ01024589.1:8666-45449 GCA_015107715.1 Tylochromis polylepis
GTTTATGACCCAGGAGAAATCCCTACAGTGAAAGGAACAGAACAGAAAGTCTCTTTGAATCATGCACATGACTCATATTTAGAGCTGCAGCCACTCAGTGGGCTGACACAATTTCAATGCAATAATATCACTTGAGTATTATAAGAAAAAGACTAGACTAATTACAGTATTTTGTTGAGGAGCTGTGTTTTTTGTGTGTTTTTTTTTTTTAATAAAACAGCGCTAACTATTGTCAATATATATCTTTTGTGTTTGTTGAGCATACATTACCAGTTTGAATATATTTTGTTCACAATGACAAGACCTCCTACTCCTCTCTGCATTAGTATTCTCCCAAGGCATACCATTTTTTTTGGGCTCCAGCTAACAGTGTTAGTACTGCATATGTGGTCTGTCATTAAGTATATTCCCTGAATCATTTTAGTTTTAACATCCATACAGGCAGTGATTTATAAGACTGGACTGCAGTATGTGTACAATCATGGAAAAAAATTTCAGAAGTTATAGAATATAAAAGTAGCAGTTTGGGAAAAATAAACCCAGAAAGGTTTGGAAAAATCTGCTTCTCAAAAAAAACATTTAATACATTATATAATATATAGTTATCATCTGTATACGTTACATAATACTTTAATGTTTGTGCAGATCAATTATGCAAGATTACAACTAACTGCAGTTTGCATTTTGAGCCAGAAATAGATATTTTAAGAAAATCAGGCTTCGCTTGAGGAACACTGGAGAATCTACTTCTATCAATCTTATACTATCAACTTGGATACAGCTGGGTGTTTCAACAGGAAAATGATCCCAACCACACCAGACACACACAGCAAAACTGGTTTTGGACAAAGCAGGCTATCATTAAGCTTCTGGATGCCCTGACCTCATCCCTATTGAAAATTTGCTTAAAAGCTGTGCCAGCAAACCAACCAATTCAAATGAGCTTTACCAGTTCTGCTAAGAAGAGTGGTTAAATACCGAGCCACAATTATGCCAAAAGACTTGTTGATGGCTACCAAAAGCATCTGGACAAAAAGGACATTTAAGGGACATAATCAAATATTAGTGGGGGGTATATGCATATATTTGAACCTGTGTATACTTTTGAACTTTTTTTGTAGATGAGAGAAAATTCAAATGAAATTTTTGCACTTAAATTCTGTTTTTAAATATTTAAAAGGTGTATGCTGTACAATCATTCAACTCTGGAAAAAGAGCAGCTCAAAGAAATCACCAAAAATCCCAAATTACCGTGACATTCCTGCCCATGACGAGTGCATGAAAACGTCTGGCCACAGCTGTAGCGCTCTTACTCAGACAGATGACAGGATGCTTCTTGTGTCACTGTTTGCAGTGTCTATAAATAGAGAAAGCAATTCAAATATTCACAAGATGCAACCCATCAGTTATACTCACTTTTATCTTAGCAGAATTTTTGCTCTTCCTCTGCAAGGTCATTGTAAATTCCATTTCATGTTAAAGTTAAGGAGTAGATTACAGACTCCTGTTATTTGGCATTAAGGGTTCAGACAGTTCAGACGTTACAATCATGCCCATATAAACTTCTGACCATAACTGAGGTTAATTAGCTGTGATTGTCTGTCTGTCTTTTAATGTAATAGTGTCATAGCTGTGCAAGAAAAACCTGTGTACAGTTGCTCCCCCACCTCTTATAAAACACATGGAAAAAATACCAATTAAGATTTAACTGTCTGTCTGACCTATTAAAACAAATCAAAAATCAAAGAAATTGATGATTACCTGGAAACGTGGTGGTTTTTGTGTGTAAACCAGGGATATTAATGATATTATTCAGTATTGTTCCCTCCATGAAACAAAGTAATCATAAACCATGGGCCATGTGCCAAAACCATCCTTAATATACAAAAAAGTATATTAAGAAACAAAAAAAACAAGAGATTAAAAACTGTCCAATCATGGTGTACAGTGCATTTAGTCAAAGTTCTGAAATGTGTATTTCTGTTTTATTCTGTTAGTATTTTGTCTGCCTTGTGCTTTTATTTGTTTCCATATTATTATTCCTAGTTTCTGGTCCCTTAATACCCAGTTATATGGATTTTAGTCTAATATTACTCAGCTAAAACCACTGTTGAGGCAAGACTGGTTATCAGAAAAATTTACTTTGATAATTAAGTGGGAACTAATGAAATGGTAATAACATGCTATTTTAAAATTATTACCATCTTGTTTAGCCTGATTACCCCAATATCACAACATTATCACCAAACTGTAGTAGAAAATGGGAATACTGTTGCACACAGATAAGTATGAATTCAATCTCAATGTGTTTGCTCAAGCAATCTTTAATGGTAAAATTAAGTAGTAAAATAAAAAAATTCCATTATTCACCTCGCTGATTTGAGTTTCTCTATAACTACTTTTAGAAGTAGTCTGAATTGCAAGGGAAGGAAAATAAATAATGGATTTCGTTTTTTTTTTTTGTAGAATTTAAAATCCCTTGCTAGATATTTTACTGTCCATTCATAATGCATTTGACTTTCTGTTGCATATGAAAGGCATTTTTTTTAGCAGGCGAAGGAAAAGGAGGAAAGAAAGGCGGACGCAAGAATTTCAAATCTGTATCGCTTACAGGATGGTTGGCATTTTATGTTTTTCTGCCTTATCTTCTCCTCGGGGGCTCAAATGGCCTTTTACTGCTGTCACTTTCTTTTCTCACTGTTGAGGTCTGGCGTGAAGTGACAGCACAGTTGTGCAAGTGCTGGGAAGGAGTGGGTGTGAAGAGTTTGCACATCAGCGGTACACAAGAGCTGAGGCACGGTATGCTCCTGATTTTAAAAGTAACAAAATAGAAAAACTGCTTTCTCATTTTTATCATAATCATTAAAGCGGCACACACATGAAAAACAGTTTAGGAGGCAGAAATAAATCTTGTGTTTCAGCAGGATCACTCAGATCACACACACTTTTCTTCAGTTACCTTTTGTACTCCTTCTTGACAAAGTGAGAATCAGTTTGTTTGCCCAGCTGAGCCAGGTCAGTTAGGATATCAGGGGCAATGCCCCCTGTCTTGTTGTGCCTATAATTACCATCTGTGTTGTTTTTTACTGTGTCACTGTGTCTGTCTATTTTTCTGTCAGTTTGTGGCAAACACTTTGGCGGTTATTCGTTTCTCTGTGTCTGTGTGCAGATTTCTTCAGTGTCATAACAGCTTAACTGAACGATACAGTTATAAAACCTTACGGGGGTGCAGTTGGGAACAAATTGATGTTTTAATCCAAAGTTGAATGTATTCTGACACAGTTTTTAAAAATGTGTTTAAGAGAGGGACAGTACTGTGCAAAAGTCTTAAGGTAGCTCTCATTTCTTCATGTAATTTGCCTCTAAGGATGTCATGGGCCTGCAGCGGCAGACCCTGTATTTATTTAAGAGGACCCAAATGCAGACACTCAAGGCAGGAATCAGGTTTAACAAAAAAACAAGCCGTTTATTGAAGGCCAAAAAAACATGAGAAACAAAGGCAAAATAACACGGAGATAAACTAACTAAAAACTCAAACTGGGGAAAAACTAAACAAAGATCTAAGCACAGGGAGCATGGGAAAACTACAGACCAGGAACACGGAGAGGTGAGCAGACACAGGTAGACAAACAGATGACCTGACAATGAACAAAGGGAGACAGAGGACTTAAATACATGGAAGGGCAATGAGGGAAGTGGAAACACAGCTGACACAAATGAACATGACGCCACATGGGAAGCAAAACTGGACACACCAAACAGGAAACACAAAACTATCAAAATAAAACAGGAAACACTGAGATGTAGACTGACACATAAGCTTGACACAGGAGGAAAGGCAGATGAGAGAGGGCGCGAGAGAGCACGAGAGAGAGAGACTTAACGGGCTGGGGAAACATGGAATAAACATGACAGACAGGGGAGACACGGAATTACACACAGGAGGGGAGACGAGACATCTCGACAAGACAACATGGAAACGGATATATAAACATAGCAGCCAAAATATTACACACAAAGAAATCACAAAACACCATTAATTCCAAAAGGCTGGTTTAAATGACCCAGGACCATGACAGAGGATCCAGACTTTCCTGTCATTTTTAATAGTGGTCATGAGCAATAGTTCTCAAGGCTTTCTTGTACCACTTAACACTAATCTATGAATCATTCATATTAATAGATAAAGATAGATAGATAGATAGATAATAGCATAATGAAGGCAGCTAACTTAATGAATGAACCAGTGTTGTGTGCACACATAAAAGACAGCTTCTCAAAATACTATTTTAAATCATTTATTTAGGAACTTTCTTACTAGAAGCTTGTCTCAAAAAAATGTAATTTCTTCCCATTTCTTTTGTTGAATCTATTTAAAATGCTAAATATAACACATTTAGACAGGGATAAAATTCTTTTTTTGCACCAGTAAAAACTTGGCATATCTCAGCACGATATGCAGTGTATCCTTAAAGATTTCAAGCAACTGGACAAGTGGAGAACAAAAGAAGAAGTGAAAAATCAGTGGCAACAGGTCTTATGGATGGATCCAATTTTGGTTTGGTTATAGATAAGGTCAGCAAAGAAGTATAACAATGAGTATCCACAGCCATCTGTAAAACATGGTGGAGGCTCTGTTACGGTTTGTGGCTGCATTTCAGCCAGCGATTGAGATATTATCAAAATTGATGAAACTATGAACACAGAAAAATATCCTCAGAGTTTGATCCACCATGCACTTCCATCTGGAAAGTATCTGATTGGCAGCAGCTTCATTTTTCAGCATGACAATGATCCCAAACACACTGTCAATGCAGTAAAAGCATACCTGGATAGAAAAACACACAATGACCTCCCCAGAGCTCAGGTCTCAGTATTACTAAAGCGGTATGGGATCATTTTGACAGAGAACAGAAGAAAAGGCAGCAAACATCTAAAGAAGAGAAAGCTGTCCTTCAAGAAGCCTGGAGAACTATTCCTGAAGACTACTTAAAGAAATGACAAGAAAGCTGCCTAAGAGAGTTCAGGCTGTGTGGAAGAATAAAGGTGGTCACACCAAATATTGACACTGAAGCTTGTTATTGTACAAACACTGTTTTTACCTCATATACTGCATTCCCATGTATGTTTGCACTTGTTTCAATAAATTGCTGGACCTATTTCCCATTTTCTAACAAAACAGAAGACATGAGGGTAGGCTCAAGATGTTTGCACATTACTGAGTGTGCTTTGCAAATTAAACCATGCTTGTGGCTTGTGCTATGATGCCGAAAAGAAGACAACACAGTGGGTGTGTCAGCCCTCGAAGAGCACAAAGATCAACTTTGAAAAGTAACAAACAAGCAACAGATCTCTTCCTGTATGACACAGATTGTTATGTTTGGCACAAAAATCAACACAACAGTTTTTTGTGGAGAAAGTAATGATTGAGTGTTTACCATCATCGTGTCCACAGTGGATGGAATTTGTCAGACGCAGGGGAAAATTGCATAACTGGAAGCCTCCTGTCAGCTGATACCAGAGAGCCTTGGGGTGAGGGGCCCGATTCAGATCAATAAGCTCTATGTTACAAACTTGCCTGAGGCAGTCTCCAACCCGACACATTGCGGTACATCTTCCTTCTCATTCAGGTATTTGCACTCATGTAGCTTTTCAAGTGATCGCTCTGTTTTTATCTCAGCCTTCGAATTTCTTTTGCAGTGTCAGATGGGTTTTTTTATTTCTGTGGAGTCGCCATCTTGCGGCACAGATTGTTAGCCATCGTGTGCGGCTCCCTTCAAAGGCCTGCGTACAGCCTGATGTCAGTGTGACTTACTTCATCATTGGCTCAAATCAGCATCAAAGCCCCATCAAAGACGAGGCTGTTGCAGATGGCTGCTGTGTGCTCCGTTGCCTTGTTTGTTTGAGTGGCTCTGTCAAGTACTTGTTAATTAGGAAGAAGGGAAACCCGTGCTTCCCAGCAGGCTGAATGCTGCCCTCAACAGCTTTCAATGATTAACCCCTTCCATCTCTTCAAATAACAGATCAGTGAAAGATGATGTTGCTCACTGTTGCACACTATGTACTGAGTACATTTCTCTCTCTGTGTTTTCATTTGATCCCCTGTGCACACTCAGAGTTTCTCAAAGCACTCCTCAGTGTACATGCTGCCGTGCTCGGATGCACTCTCTGTTTGGCTAGAAAGGAAAATGATGTACTGTCTAGAGTTGTCTCAGTTCCTACTATAGTCTGTACTGAGCTGGGGAGCTTCTGTGGGACTAGTAAAGAGTGAAAGCTATCCAAGCAAACATGAACACACTAGTATCAACATGGCAACCAAAGAGTTAGTTACTTAGCCATTAACGATTTGAAGCGAGCAGTCACTGAGTTAAACTGATGTTAACTTTGAGCCAAATGATTACAGTGATAACCACTGGGAAAGAAAAATACTTTTAACTGACATATGACAAAGACGGTTACGTACACAACCAGAGCCAATGGTTGTTTAGTAACTTTACTCCTTGCATAGTCTTCTGAATTGTGTAGATGTCAAGTTACCCATATTACACATACTCTGTGAAAAACTTTACAATCTACTGACCCAACGTAATCCCTAAACAAACAAGCCCAGTCTTTTTTTTTTTTTTTTTTTTTTTTAAACCCGTGACTCACACAGTGCTGCCTGTATGTACAAATTGGACTAAATGAATGACAATCAACGAAGTGGAAACAAGGGTCTTGAGTGACCAAGGCTCACTGATGGGCACTGGGAGCAAAGGCTGGCATGTGAGATTTAGTTCCACCCAAGATCTATCCTAACTAAAATTGCTAAAAATGCAGTGCCTTGCAGCTTTTTTTTTTTTCTGTACAGCGTTCCCACCTGTCCACCAACTACCAAAAGGGTACACCAGCACCAGAACTGGACAGTGGATGGGTGGGCTGGTTTTCTATTTACGTCATGTTTCACTGAGGAGAAGATAACAGCAGGATACATAACAGAAAGAGAACAAGCTTGTGCAGGCAATGTGAGGCTCTGGCTGATGTTCTGGGAAAGCTTTGACAACTTAGCTCTTATCTAGAGATTGTTGCAGATTTTCATATTAATGGTATTCTCTGATGGCACTGTGGTCTGTGCCCATCCCCCAAAATTTTCATAGCTGGCAACATGTGTTCACGTAACGACTGGGGAATGTGGATGGCTCAAATTACAACTTGAAAATTTTTAATTACTTAACATTAATCAAATTACTATATATCTATATCTACTATAACCTTCATAGTGACTTTATCTAGTTTGTTAAAAATTATGTGACAATATTACTTCAAGGAGACTGACACCTCAGACATCAGTTAAGTAAAATATGTGCTGCTTAGCTGATATGTAAGCTAAACAGTTCCAGAAAAAACTGTTGAAAAGTATATGAATACATTCATCACACATCCTCATACCTGAAATTTTCCCCTAATGTACATCTTTGGGGGTTCTCCCTTTAGCCTAACACTTCAAAAACAAGAAACACGAAAAAGAGGTGTTCCAGTTCTCCAGAACTCAATCTGATTAAGCATCTGTGGGATGGGAAAAAAAAACAATCAGGTCCGTGGAGGCTTACACTTACACGATCTGGTGCTAATGGAGCTATCTAAGTCATTTGAATGTTTTAAATGCCACATTCAGTAATATTAGCTTAGCTTAGGAAACATAAGAAAGAAATAGCTTGCTTTATCTTAAAGTGTCGCAGTGTGCCAATTTTTAATAATTGTTGCACAGTTTAAACACGTAAACACAAAAATGAAAGCACTGTAGATGGTAGATGAATTTCGTAACCCCTTTACAGATTAACCGAGCACAAAAACTGTTCCATTCTGTGTGCAAGTTTAAGTGCAAATGTTTAAATTTGTGTTTACAGCACAAATGCTTCCCTCTTCCTATTAAACTCTTAGCAAGAAAGCAAATAGGCTTATTTCAAATAAGCTTATTTCCCAAAATGCTGAGCTTGTGATGACGATTGTGTACAATATCAGTGCTGTGACCAGCCACAGCTGTGGGTGCATGTCCTCTTGGAGAACTTCAAGAGCCTGAAATTACATGGCTTGAGTAAATGTGTCTGCAGAAATCTTTGATTTGAAATGAGCTGATGTTTCAGCTTCAACTACTGTGCAGCTCGTTTTGTGTGTGTGGTCTGAGAGTTCTCACACTTAACATGCTCTGGCAGCGAGTCAAAGTGGTGGTGTCAAAACGTATGCAGAAATCGCAGCGTTTATTCTCTGTGGATTACCTCGGGCAGGCCATTATTTAAATATTGCCATTGTTGCATTTTTCACTTGCACCTCAACTGCTGTGACACGCCACAGCAACTTGAGCTTAGTCTGATTTGTGAAACACCCTGAAGATAAGATGCATATGTATAAAGTATAAAGACTTGGATTCAGTGCATTGCGATGATCTCATGAACCCAATTTTCTTTATAAAAGGAAGCCTGCTAAGAGTTGCCCTGTATTTTTAGAAAAGAAGACTGCGAGATTATGAGACCCACATAGTGAGCAAAGTGACGAATAGCAAATGTCCTATTTTGAAAGCATTTCTTCTCTTAGGCAAAAGTGTACTTTGTAGGGGGGAAATGGAGTGAACTTTCTGGTAAATCAATTTTCATCTTTGATGAAAAAAACAACATCAGTTTGATTTGTGGGAACATATTTTTTCTGCCTCCAAGATTCCTAAAATAACCACAGTTTTGCTTTGGTCATGAGAAGCTGACCTCGGCAGCACTGCACAAATCTCATATACTAGCCCTCCGCACACAAACCTCCTAATCCTTTTCCCCACACTGCTCCTGCTTTTTCTGGATTTGGCTCAAGTCCTCCTATGAACTGCAGCTCGGAGACTTTACTGTCATATTACTAACTGCTAGATACACTATTAACCTCCTAAGACCCGAACTCTTTCAAGGCATGCATTTTTAATTTCTCTTTGCTATTTGGGCTGATTGTTTTTAACATTCATCAGGTCCCAAAGAATCATCTTTTTACCTGATGTAGTGTCTGAGAAAAATGATATCCACATATGAGGACATCTGTTTTAAATTTCGATAGAACAGTGGCAGTGTAATGTCCTTGTATGTGGATATCAGGCCCTTGTAGAGCAAAATTTAGTACTGTGGTCTAGACAACCCAAAATGTGATGTCCACATATGTAGATGACAGGTCCTAGGAGGTTAACTTTCTTAAAATTGACTTAGAAAAAGATAAGATGCAACCTATGCAATGGAGCAGTAAGAGAACACTGCCTCCCTTTATCGATAAGCCGATCAGTAGCGAACATATTGATGGGCTCCAATTAATTTCCATTTAATGTAAAGTGTGTTTATTAAAGTACAAACAATGCAGTAGTTAAAAGCAATTTTAAAGTTAAAAGTTAAGTTGTTGTTTTTAAACTGCATTTTAAAAAGCTATGTCACTCAGTGTTCAGAGGAAAAATTGTGCACCTAGTTAGCTCAACAGCCCTTTCTCACTTTTCCACAAGACCCCTCTCATCTTGCTCACAGCTGTTTGCCCGGCTGTAATCTACTCTGACAAATTACTTTCAAATTAAATCAGACAAAGACAACAAAGCCTGATTAAAGCAGATTTAGTAAGACATCTGCTGCTTATTTGAGTGAACATGTCTATGACATATGCACAGTCACACCGTGGAGACCTCCTTCAAGTTCTTTGGCCCTTTGCTGACATCTGCTCTGAACTCTGACCCTCTTTTTTTAATAAACGTTTCAAATGCAAGATACAAAGAACTGGAGTATTTACCATTGGCAAAAATCCCACCCACAGTTACACTACAAATGAAAAGTGTTTTCCTGTTCTCACAGCCAGTTAAAATTTTAAAGCCAGACACCCTCTAAACACTTCTGTTTACCTTGTCCTAGAATGGTTACAGAATCTATAAATATGCACAAATGTGTCTTTGGTGTGAACAATTAGAGATTGTAGACATGTCCTTCACTTGTGAATCTTTTTTAAATTTAACCTCCGAATTGAAGATACTTATAAAAGTGTTTATTATTAACCCTGTGTCAGGGACCAAGCAGTAAAGCATAAAGGACACAGGTATTTAATTCAAAAAAAGGGTTTTTATTGACCCAAAAATATATTTAACAAAGCCAGACTTAAACAGGCAGGCCCATAAAAGAGGTTAACTAAATAGACTAAACTCAAGATAACAATTAACAAAATCTCAAACAAACATAAGATAAACTGACCTGCTGAAATGACACACAGGGGAACTTAAATACTGGTTTAGCTAAACCAAATAACACACACAGGGGAAAACAAAATGGCTACCATATAACCAACTAATACAAAATAATTAAACAAACATGAAACACCCCCCAGGCAATAAAGCATGTGGTTCTGTCCAATTAGGCTGTCAGTGGTACTTCAGCTCTCCCAGCCCTTTGCCACCCCTTTTGCCAGAGAGGAGAAGCCCAGCCCCAGGTAACATGTGTGGCATGCCATCACACCCTGTAAAGCTTGAACCCTGAAAGAATTGCCAGAATTTTTTTTTTTTTTTTTTTACTGGCGTGTTTATTGAACCTTTTGGCAAACTTTTAAATAAAAAATGAATTATAACTTTCCATATATATATGTTTTAATTTGTATCCCTCTTGCCACAGGTGTCATAGTCCTGGGTCGGTGACCCAGTGTTTTGAATTATTAATAGTCTTGGATTTCATTGTTATTTATAGTTTCTGGTCTCTTAGTCTCTGTCTCTGTGCTTCCCCTCTGTTCCTTGTGTCACGTCTAGTCAAGTTATGTTTTTATATCTGTGCTTCTCATTGTTTCATTGTCAAGTCTGTATCTCTGTGCCTGTCTCATGTTTCCTGTTTTACTTTGATAGTCTCGTGTGCAAAGTTAGTGTTTTCAGTTTTGCTTCCCCCGGTTTCGTTGTGTGCGATTTCTCCCAGCTGTGCTCTCCTCCTGTGTCTCATTCCCTCATTATCCCTCTGTGTATTTAAGCCCTTTGTCTTCCTCTGTTTGTTGCTGGATTGTCTGTGTTTCTCTGATTGCATTTTCCAGGTTCCTTGTCTCAGGTTTTCATGTTCCAGGTTTCTCGTTTTTGGTTTCTTTATACTCGTTTTGTAGTTGCTCCCAGTTTAGATTCTGTTTAGTTTGGTCTCTGTTGCTTTCTGCTCTGGTTTGTATTCTGCTCTTGCCATTATTAAAAACACGCTTTCAGTTTAAGTTCGTCGTCAGTGTCTGTGTTTGGGTCCACACCGTCTGCCACCGCAGAAGTGAGAACAGCTGGCATTTGTGCAATTTATTTCTTAAAATATATTGTGCAATTTATTTAGTTTATTGGGGGGAAAAATATTTATCAAATATGATACACTTGACATTACAGCAATAATCTTTGGGATTCTTGCTGAATATTCGGTAGCAAGAAAATGGAAGATGGCTGATTAAAGAAGACATGCCTTTGAACGCTCCAGTTCAACCCAACAGATAATGCTTGGAGAACAATAATACAGAGATGCAGTTGACTGCAGGAAACCTGCAGTCAACTGAGACTGAAGAAGTCACTTGGATGAGGGACAAAATGTTTCTCCCACTGAAAACGCTACGTTCAGATGAACAGAATCAACTTTTTGGGATTTACTTACGGATGATTGTGCATGCATCAAGACATTACAGCAATAAGTTCATACTTCAACATCATGTCCAAATCCATCTGATAAAGATCCTTAATACATTCTATACCTTTTGAGGCCAAATCTTTAAAAACAAAAGCCTCTCTCCCAGGTAGAAAACGTATTTGCCTTAAATGTGCCTGATATGGCTAATCTGAGGTAGAGGGTTGAATCCCCTCAAGCAAATGATAAAAAACACAGCATACCAATTGTTTATCATATGCTTAACTACAGGATTTGTGTGTGTCTGTGTACCTTTACCACTGTGTCCCAGTACAGCTAAGTTCACATCCTGTGTTTCCATTTCTACCCAAAGTGGGTGAATCTCGCCCAGAGAAATAGAAAAAGACTTGGAATAGACCTCAGCTGCGTAGTTCAGTAATAACAACAGAACACATCTTCTCTATCGAAGGGTAGGTATAACAAAGATAAACATAGGCTAGCTCTACTATTATTCCATATAAATTAAACAAACATTTTTTCCATCTTCAAAAGAAAATCTGATGGCAAAGCTAAATTCTGAAGTAGACAGGTGTGTAAGGTATAGTGTCTAGGTTTGTCCAGGAATTACTGAATTGCTATATCCACCCCTGCAAAGAACACGCAATACGTGTACTCAGAGCAAAAGGCATCTTTATATTATCGTTCGTCAAACATTATCTGTTGGGTTGAACTGGAGCGTTCAAAGGCATGTCTTCTTTAATCAGCCATCGTCCATTTTCTTGCTACAGAATAAAGCTAATCTTCTGAGCTAAGACATTATAAGCTTACAGTTACTCTCCATGGGATCTTTCCCTCCTGCTGAAACAAATCAAAGAACTGCTGCAACCTACACATTAAGAGCAGATGTACAGCAGCACCCACATTCTCACAAAGAAATGTATGATTTCACCAAGTGTGCACACATTCATCTGCCCACAAAGTAGCCAGAAGGACATGGCATGCTGACACTTTAACCAGCTCAGTGCAAGACCTTGCAGCGTGCATAGAAGTTTGGCATGACACAGATAAGAAGCAATTATGCAACATTGCCTATCTGTCCTCCCTCTCCGACTGCAGATTGAGCTCTGTCTTTGCTGTCTGGCAGCATTGCATATTTTTTGTTTATGCAACATGGGACCTGAAGCGCTGGGGGGCACACACGCAGATTTTTTTTCTGCTGTAGCACTTCACTGTTCCTTCTGACAGTCTCTGACCTATGTCCACATAGCTACAGCAGGATGACCAAAAAGACAACATATTTAAGGTTAAAACACTTTTCATATTTACTTCCTGTTTACGTTCAAGGATGCCATCCTTCTGTCCTCCTGACTTTCACAGAGAATCGCTGTCCTCCCTGGAGAGTGAATGAAAAGAGGGGAGTAAAGGATCAGCAATAATAGATACATGAAAAAGGATTAGCATTCAAGCTCAATATATGGTGTGACCCACAGTATAAAATGGATTAAAAGCAGCGGTGTTGCAGACACGTGACCACTAACTAGTGACAATGTAGAATCAAGTTCATAAGATCTCAGTCACACACACCTAGAGACCAGTCTGCAACCATCTTTTTTTGCTAACGACCAGTTGTTAGGGCAAAATGAGTGTTCCTTGACTGGGTGCGAGTTTGTTGCTGGAGGTTGACGACAGTTGCTGGTTGATTGCTAAAGCCCCAGTCACACAGACCTCCAGACTGGTCAGTGACCCCCTGACAACCAGTTGTTGCTAGGGAAAAGCCTGTATTATAAGTGAGTGCTTTGTTCGCCAGCATATTACTGCATTTGTCCTTGAATATTGACAGACTTGTCCAACTACTGTAGTGAAACTCCTCGTTTGGTGAGTGGCTGGTTTATGTAAGACTGTTTCAAGTTTTATTTGACTAGTAGTTAGCAAGTATTTACAGACAAACACAAAAAACTGCAGGCAACTGTGGCAATCTTCTAGCAACCAAAGCCATCACTTGGAGGTTTTTGGTGCGGCCCTTCTCTGAAACCGATTTCACGCATCAGCCAGCAACTTCCAGGAACAACAGCCAACCAGTCGGGGAAAACACATTTTTCCTTAACAACTGGTGGCATCACATCTAATGCAACGCTCAAGCAGTGATGTAATGTGACATAATTTGAGAAAGGTCAATATAATTTGTGATGACAAATATCATGTGGTGATCATAGTCATTTTAGTCATTTTGATATCGAGGTTACATCTTAACTCAGTGCACAGCAGCACCCCATACATTACTCTGTGTTTCAGTCAGGTATTGTGATCCTGCAGGAGCATGCTGTCTGCCTGGAATAATAAAATGTTTGACTAAACACAAGTTTTAATCCAATATTTTGACTTCTGTGACAGACAAGGGCAGTGCAGCCTGAGGACAAAATTGTGTTCAAATGTTGGTTTTTGCCCAGGCTTCTTTGCTAGTCCCACAACACTAAAACAGTCTTTATATAATATAAAATCTTACGACAGTTTTGTGGCCCACACATGATAAATCGGCTGCTTCCTAAAAAAAAAAGAAGTATTTTGTATTCTTTTTTTTCTAGATCACTAGAAATACCAAACCTTAATCTATTTTGCATTAACAGGCAATAAAAGTTTGAAATAGGAGCGAGGAGAACTATTTTTGGCTGGAACAAAGCTATTTCTGGCCTCTGCTGAGACACTTTCTCTAAATAGCCATCTGCTTTTGTGAACCTCAAATCATTTCATATTTCTGCTTCATTTACATTCCTGCCTTCGTTCCTTTTTTAAATGTGAAGCTTAAATGATCCCACTACTTGGCCCTGAGATCAATAAAATATACAAATGGCTACATCCTTCTGCTTGTGACCCATTTTTTTTCTTTTAGACTCCTGATTTAAAAAAAAAAAGAAAAAAGATTCTTAGAGGTTGCAGAGAGCTGATCGAGTTGAATAAAATGCGGGGAGGAAGCACAAGCTATTTGGTCCTTTTTAGGATGGAGACCTCTAACCCAAAATGACACGTAATGCTACACACAAAATCCTATTTTATCTACTTAAAATCTCACAATGTATACAGTTATTCAAACTGTCTTTCTAAAAATTGCAGCCATCAAATTCAATATGAGCTAATATTTTTCTGCATTTAAACGTTGATGTCTTTTCTATGTTGTACTGTGAGTCAAAGGTTTGTGTTCTGGTTATATTCCTATATAAAAGCAACATTGCTGAGCACCTATGTCATTCTGCAGTCTTCAGTATTTGTGACTATTTGTGGAGGAATTTCTAAAAAAAAATTTTTCAACTCTGTGAGCTTCTGGCTGGACCCTGAA
This sequence comes from Tylochromis polylepis, assembly GCA_015107715.1. Taxonomy (NCBI): domain Eukaryota; kingdom Metazoa; phylum Chordata; class Actinopteri; order Cichliformes; family Cichlidae; genus Tylochromis; species Tylochromis polylepis. The sequence goes on from VVHJ01024589.1 coordinate 23,598, forward strand.
TGTAAGCAATTAATGCCAATTTCTGTTTAATAAAAATTTCCGTGTATGAAGACAGCAACAGATTTGGGATTTTTACCAATTTATCACAGTTAATCGGTGTATTATCATAAACAGATTGCCTGTAATTGCCAACTTGAGTCAATTCATTCGCAAACTGATCAGACCGACGACTCCTTGCCATTTTATTCCCATCTTGATGCAGCAAAGTTGCTTTGTTGCAGACCACACTGTCCCTATTGTCAAAGCAGCAATTTCAAAGGCAACAAACCTCGGATCAACTACATATGACCACAATAATTTGGGTAGTGTTGTGGTCTCCAACCACTGTTTACCCGAGTGCGACTGCAGTATAAATCACCTTAAAATTTATAAGGACCAAAACCAGTAGTGGTTCGAAAACACTGTGATATGTTGTCTTTACCTGGAGCATACCACACTGGTGATACAGCCATGTGTCATTCTTGAATCAGATGACAATTTCTACAGCTACATCACTAATGCAACAAAAAATAAACTTTATCTGGTAGATTTATTGTTGCTTAAATGCTATCCACTATTGCACCAGCTTTTCTGGGCTCTGGTTGCACATTCAGCATCCTGTCGACCGGGCAGCGTTTCAACGATTTATGGTCTCCAGACTGAACATATCTGTGATGCAGGCTTTCCCCTCATAACTAGGTCACCTGATAAGAGAGTAATGGGTCTGAGGGACAGAGCCCCTTATAAATTATGCAAAGGGAGAGAGAAGACAAAGACTGTTGTTACTGTAGATGTTGGTTTTGACAAGCAGCTTGAAAGGCGGTGGTGGTGCTGGGGGGATTAAGTGGAAGAGACCTATTCCATAGTGGTCTATCGTAAGTCAAAAAGGAGTTACCTGAAGAGTTACCGGTCTGTGTCCATCCATCATGTTCACAAAGCTAACTCGAGGTAAGAAACTCAGTGTTCTTTTAAACTTCAGGCTCCAGCAATACAGGACCCCCCCCCAGTTTGTCAGCATAGATCTCCAAAAAACCACTTTAATCCTCATGATGGACAGACTGTGAGTTTAAGCTAGGGCAGAACTGAAACAGGTGAGGGAGGGCCTTTAAGGTTAGAGCTCACTGCAAAGCTGAGTGATTCATCGATGTCACTCTGTGAGAAACAGTCAGCTTTCTCATCCCAGAAAATCACACATTAGATCAAAGCGAGCTGAAGAAGATGTGATGATGGAGTCAGTGGCAGAATACCACCATCATGGACAGAAACCCACTACGACATGTTTAAATTCAATTTGATCTTCTTCTAAATATTGTTGAGCAACACTCATTAATGCATAAAGGAGTCTCTGCATGTATCTGGCTGTGTGGAATCATTCATCCCTTCTTCTTTGCCTATATTGCTGGGTGACCAAAGGTAGTGCAGTGCCAAACTATGAGGTCAACTGGATGAGATGTTCTCATATTTTGGGTGAAAGTTGTTTTCTTTTACCAGTGTTTCGAATGGGGTGAATATGCTGCTCTGTTCTGTGTGTTGGAGGAATGCCTTCCACACCCCTGAGAAAGAAACTAAAAGCACAGCAGAGAAATCATAACTGTGCAGATATTAGTATAGATATGTTTTATGACTTTTCTGTTAACTGAACAAAGGTTAGCTAAACGAGTTGAACATATGTAAATCAATGACATATTGCAAAACCTTTCACTTGTCCAGCGTGTACCCTATCTCCTGCCTGGTGCCAAGTGCCCCTCATGATCCTAGCTGGATGAGCTTTTAAGAAAATGGATTTTTGAAATGGTATTTTACATATTTAGCCACGAGTCTCAGGGACTGACTTGAAGAAATTTGGACTACTCCTTCATTCAAAATTCTTTAGTTGTTAGATGTTTTAGGCTTTTCTTGGATGGACTCTTTACTTTAGGGAGTCTCTGGTCTGTGCCAAACACGACCAGTTAATATTCAGAGTGCATTTTGTCAAAAAAATCTGGTCTCTGTCTCTAAATTTATTTGTAAACTGTTAATACCCCCTGACAGCCTCCCATATCCCATAGCAAAATTACTCCAATTAATTTGATGTTTTTGGCAAACTTTCAGTTGTCTGAAATCTGCTACACTAATATTATATTGACAGTGGCCTTATTTACTTACTGCAGTTCGACTGATATTTGACGACACTGACTGTCGGGCTTGATTGTATTTTCCTCTGTGTTTCTGTGTTGACATTATGTAGTTAAGCTTCGACAGAATAGCAAAACAGACAGCCCTGAGTTTATGTCTCTGATTCCTCCAGCATAGTAGAATCTTGCCAAGAAGCCAAAAAAATGAGTTCTGGAGGCTTGCCTGCTTTTTTCTTTCTCACGTACTCACACATACTCTTCTTTTTACACATTCTAGATGATGAAATAGCTTCACAAAGCTGTCCAGCTGAACTAATCTCAGATATTCAAAACTATTAAGCACAAAGGGTGGCACGCAAATTTTAAAGACAAGAAACTCAAACTTGCTCAATATAACCTCACTTCTACTACTACTACTACTACTACTACTACTACTACTACTGCTGACCTATCAACTCTGCTACTACCTCTGCTTGACATCTTGGCCTCATAACCCCTATGTGCACTTTCCTGGCCAGCTGTAGCCAGTCATCATTACAAATTAAAAAGCTGTGGGCAGTTCAAGTCTGATAGTACAGATCTTTTCATTATCAGTAGGACTCGCATTCGGAGAATTTCATGGTTTTATGCAACCCTCCACCCAGCCACGATGTCACCAACACTTTGAACTGCCAGTGCAAAGTCCCGACACCGCAGGAGCATTTTTAAAGATTCTACCCAGATGGAGCGTGAACAACTATTCCCTTCATCTCTCTCATTCTCCCACCCATCCTCTCTTGGTCCTCCGCCCCCACCGTTGCATGTCCTACCTAATGAGGCGCTCTGCTTCAGCATGTGGGTGTCTTATCGCAAGTCTCACCAGCCTTGGGCACCAATCTGGATTTGTTAGCACCATCAGACCCTCAGCGCTTCATTCTGCATCTCTCTCTGCTTTCAGAATCAGAAACACATATAAACACATAAAGCTAAATGCACCAGATCACACATTATGTCTTTTTTTTCATGTGATTTCTTTACATTTCAAAAAATAAAAGACAAACAAACAAACAAAAACCCCAAAATGCTTTTTTTTTACTGAAAAATATTGCTTAACACAGTTTTTGAACAATGACTTATTTTTTTCAGTTTTGCCTCCGGATCCAGCTGTAAACCATTATATGTAACTGCAAGGTTGATCAACTGTGTCATATTAAGATGACTTAGATTAAGCAAATATATCTATATAACACATAATAATTTTTCAGACACAGTCACTTACATGACAAAATAAGTAAATTAGTTTAAATAAGACAAACTGTGACAGTAATGTCTTGATGCATGCTCAATCATCCAGGTAAGGAAAACCCAAAAAGTTAATTTTGTTCATCTGGACGTAACATTTTCAGCGGGAGAAACGTTTCGTCACTCATCTAATTGACTTCTTCAGTCTCTTGTGTGACCGTAATGTTTGATATTTTGAGTATTTTAGCATCCTATTTCACAACAGATGGATTATTGACTTTGACATGGGACAAGAAAGCATTTGGAAAACTGGCAGGGAGGAAGTCAGACAGGAACTGGTGGCAGCAGGGATAAGGATGATGACAGTGATGCTGATAGGTGGTTGAGTGCCTGGACTTCAGCCACCACTTTTAATAAAAGCAACCTGACTATAGCTATTTGTCTCCTTAACACTTGGGTCATATCATTTCTGTCTCCTGCCATGGACTGAGCTCTTTGTTGTTAGTGAGGTGTCCACTGAGGATTCATTGTAAATCATGCATGAATGACTTCTTGTTTACTACATGTTTTGGATTGCATATAAAACAGCTATTTTAGATGCAGACTCTCGTTTTATTTTCATCACCAGTATTGTATTTATAGGATATGCTGAAATGTTTATATAATAATTTATATTCCACATTTATATAAATATAAAATGTATATAAAGTCCTTTGCATAAATACATCACTAGTACATTAGATAGTTTTTTTTCTTCTAAACTACAATGATCGTAGCGTATGTATGTACCCTATCTCCTCCTTAACGGGTGGGGCGATCTCAACAAAACTTGTCAAACATACAGTCATTATTAACATTTACATGTTTTTGAAAAGTACTTATTATCTAACATATAATCCTAATTATTTTTGATTTGCATATATATTATGATCATTTCATCATCCCCCTGCGAATGTGGTGTTACTTTCTCCTTTTGCATTTGTTTTAATGTGTCATGATCAGCTTACATTGGCTTGTATGTAGGTTGTTCCAAACATCTTGGAGAACTAACCACAGATCTTCTGTGGATGTAGGCGTCCTCACATCCTTCTGTCTCTTCATGTAATCCCAGACACACTCGATGATGTTGAGATCAGGGCTCTGTGGGGGCTATACCATCACTTCCAGTACTTCTTGTTCTTCTTTACGCTGACAATAGTTCTTAATGACTTTGGCTGTATGTTTGGGGTTGTTGTCCTGCTGCACAATACATTTGGAGCCAATTAACAATCATTTATATTTCTGAAAGCATTCTTTGTTTACAGCGTTTTTTCACACCTGCCTAAAACTTTTCCACAGTACTGTATATATCTATTTTTGGAACCACACAACTTCTTCAGGTTTTTGTTGCCCACGTGCCAACATCATTTGAAGCTTGTGTCAAACTCAGAATGACTCAGTGTACCAACTGTTATGGAAATAGGGCTGCAATTTATTTTTTTCTTTTATCCTTATCTTTTCCATGCACTGATTGTGCAGTAAACACTAAATGTATTGAAAATGCACTTTCCTTCTCATAATAGTTGTTTTTTATTGGAAAATTATTGCCTTCAGATTTGAACAAGCTTTCCCTGTGCAGAATTCCCATAGGCATTAAACTGCTGTGATAAGCTCTATGATTGTTCTCAGCTATGTGATCTGCTAAATGCTTCAATTAGCAGATGATGGTTTTTCATGCCTTATGGAGTCGTATTGTTATATAATGCAGTGAAAAGAAATAAAGTGTTCTCAGGTTATTGATTGTAAAATATTTCTTTTACATAGTTACTGACCTCAGTCTTTTGCAGCACCTCTGTACCACTACTGTACAGGACGAAACTAGATAATGCGGAGCTACAAGGGTCATTAGTAAAGCTATGACTTTTATTGATTCTGCAATCATTTAGTGGCTGAAAATGTCAGCCAATTGGAAAAAGGACAATTTATTGGCAGATCCTAGCAAATGAGTTTGTGTTAAAAAACAAGATTATTGATTGTGTTGTTAGATGGATTAAATAATTATGTAATTGTGTGGTGAAAATAAATGACTACAGTAATTTAAAAAAATCATTCAGTCATGTAATTTTGATATATTTGTGTAAAACCATCATATCCAGTATATCCACTATGTTTAAATGCAGCTTTACCCGGGCAGGGGACGAAACAGGGCTGCGCCATCTCTTGTTGAATACGCTGCCTAAGTATGTCTCCACAAAGTTCCTCCTTCACTTGCTGACGAGGAGGCTCATGCCAGTTTCCCCAGTGGACAACGCATGATAGGTTTCTTCTCCGAAGCCCCTCACCACACGCTGCACCCTGTAGAGACACAAAAATTCAACATTAATAAATACTTGCAAAGGATTCCTTAATTTTATTTAAACATATTTGCATATTGTTTTCTGTTGAAGCCCTGCAGCAGGCTGGCAACCAGTCCAAGCATCTCACATTCAACACTCTAGTTGAATGTGAGATGCTCCTTTAAAATCATGGAGGCTACTTGGGATCAAAAACTGAGTGGGGTATTGTTATGAAGCAACAGCTATTGCAGCATATTCCTGAACTACACAAACTAGACAAATGTGATGCTGAAAGTCTGCAGACCACAGGAAACACAAAAGACTGTTAGGCAGTACAGTGCAAAAAAAATCAACATTTTCAGCAAAAAAAAACTGTAATGCATGTCATACCACTACTGTGCATGGGGACCAGTCACTCAGCACCCACACATAGCAAGGCTTTATGGGGCATGGTTTGGTCTGGATGAGCTGGTTGGGACAGGGGCGACCCTCCTCTTGAGCATCCTGAAGGATTCTCCGGCTGCGCACAGACTGACCTACACAACATAAAGGCCAACATGCAAATGTGAAAATGAACCAAGCAGAGTACATTTGCATTGGTTGGCTGCCTTTTATTTCTTTTTTTTTTCATTAATTGCTAAAACACAGTAAAAACACAGTAGAATTGATCCTCTTAGTTCAGCTCATGCTCTCAATTGCTCTGAGAGAGACAAAAATGGATTACTACACAAACATAAGGCTCCATAAAACAACTGTTAATACAATGAGTGGCTGAAATGAGAGATGATGATTCATTTAGTAGTGAAAATAGGCTGTGCCTGCCTTTTACCTCATGAAATATTTTCCTCATGACAAAGAGGAATTAGTGTAACAGCACTATACATCTGTGTCACTGTGCCACTTTATGCTAGATTTTGCAGTTTCCAACAAAAGTGCTTCATTCAAGTGAGCCATTAATAATGTGTGAAAGGAAAAGTTTGCTAAATGCCAGCAGGAAAAAAAGCAGCTTGTGCCTAGGTCCTGTAAGCCTCCATTGGCAGAAGTTGTGTGTGTGCGTATGTGTGTGTATGTAATGCCAGGAGAGATGCCGAGCTCTGAGAGCCGCAGGAAGACGCAGCAAAAAGGATATACAGCTCTGCCATCTAAAAAAATCAAACCAAAAACATTAATGCTCCCATGGCATCCTGGCAAAACAAGATCCTTGCATCGTCTGACACAGATATGACACAAATCCCTCATCAAGGCAGAGAAATGCGTTTCACAATGTGTGAGAATGAAGTGATAGTAGCAGAAAGAGTCTCAGCAATAGTGACTGAGCTGTTTCGAGTTTAAATCCCCAGATGAAAGCCTGTGCTAGTGTGAGCTTATTGGGATAAGGGGTTAACTGCAAGTAGACAGTCAGCGAGTGACAAATTAAAATTAATAAACATAAGAAGAAGACAGTGCCGAGTCTCTCTAATTAACAGAATAACAAGCATTCTCTTTGGGAGATTGACTTTGGGAAGCCGAAGCAACAATGTATGCATCCAGGTTAAATCATTAACTTTTGTATATTGCATGAGGTTATAACATGACTTGCACAAAGTGATACCAAGAGTATCACTGGTTGGGAATTACTAACTGCATTTTTCCACTCACACAGTGGTATGGCTATATATTTAATTTAGGGACACTGAATCATTTATGGGGTCCATAAGTGTGAGCTATGCTAAATTTACATTAAATGGACCATCTATTGTTAAAACATAATTCCACAGAGGAAGTTTCCAGTGTTAATTAAAATAAATAAATAAATAAATAAATAAATAAACTCGGCTTCGTGCATAATATAAAACAAAGAGAAAATAGTAATATATACATTATTGAAAAAAAAACCCTTCTGCACACAGTTTCCCTGTATAATAAGGCATTGGATTACACATATGCATAAATATTTTAATGAATTTAAATGTATTCATGCACAATTCAACATCTTGGTGAATGCCTGAGTAGATGGAATAATGAGGCGCTGCATATGTAGTCCACTGTGTGTCTGTTTATCAGGTTGTTGTTCCCATGAATTTAAGTTAAGGTTTTTAAGCTCATGATGTTTTTACCTTGACTCCCACAGCTGTGTGAGCATTCTGCCCACGGCGACCACTCAGAGAGCACACAGCTGACAGGACAGTTGACTACGCAGCTCTCCACTAGAATCCACTTGTTGATCAAGCCAAACTGTAGAAAACAAGAACAGATCTGAGGGGAGGGCTAGCTAATTATTTCCACTAACAAGAAAGAGAGAGCGACCACATTCCCATATTTTAAATATGCTACAGTTCATTTCAGACAGTGGAAAATCAGCAGCTGAAAATAAAACCATAACAAAACTTTCAGATGTTATTGAGCTGTTAATGTACATTATATTTAACACACAGACAACATCATTGCAACATTCATCCCATTAAAACTGCATTAAGTGGCTAGTGCAATATGATTCGGGATATGGCAGAGGTTACCATATATTTTGAAACACAACTGTTTAGTTTGCTCCACAAAAATGAAAATCTTTTTACATCTACTGTTATTCAATTACAGTAACGTTAGAGCGCCATTTGTCTTTGCACAAATCAAGTCAATAACATTAAGTTCTGTTTGGCTTAGTGGCAAAGTTGGTATGAAATCAGATACAACATTTTCACTTAATCAAATTGGGCAACTGAGCTTTCAATAATAAATAAGTAATGAGAACAGAAGCAAAGCTGCTGCACTGCAATAGCTGTCAATATTTCAGATTTTGCAAAATATAGGTTAATTTTGTGCACTTTATAAAAATTGTATGACTTTGGAATTTGACTTGCACCCAAAATATGTATATGTGTGATCAAACTTTTCATCTTTATGTTAAACATCTTTAGTTTTCTACACAGTGATTACCTGCTCGCACTTCTGCACATCCATATCCTTGCCATCACTGCGAATACAGTCCAGGAGACGAAAACGTGATCCCTGACCACAGATGGCATTTTCACTGAGCTGGCATGTACTCCAGTCTAGACACACACAGCAACACATCTTCATTAGTCTCACTGTCAAACTGTCTTTTATGTCAACACTACTGGCCTACAACAACAGCAACATTCTGCACAAATCCCAAAACACCCAACCAACAAAGCTCACACTCTGCTGTTTCTTTGTTTAGGGAACTCCTTGAAATCAAGATTTCTTTGTCAAGAGAGACTTGAGAGCATTGCACAACCACAAGACCGCAATAATGAAAATGATTCACTCAGAACAACTATCCCAATCACCTACACAACCAGACCAAATGAAGCAGTAACAAATATCATACTCAGTAGTCTCTCATGGGGATGAGTGTCTCTAACTCAAAGCTGAGCTACAGTTTATTTCAGAAGTAGTGGTACTGAAGTGCACAGAACTGGAAACCAGTGTAACCATATTCAGTGATGATGAGGATGAGGTGGGTATGATGGCAGTCTGGTATATTGAAACCAAAGGATTTGCTGGTAGACAGCAAATCCACTGCAATGCCAGCTCTGGCAATTTAGGTACCAAAGGTGAAAGATTACAAATCTGACTATACTGGGAATAATTAACAATTAATAATTGTATTAATTATTCACCATGAATGAATAATTAAACGAAATAATTAATAATTAATTCACTTTTTTTTTCAATCCTGGATTACATTCTGGCGAGTCCTACTGATAACTTCTTACATACAGGCATGTGTGTGCACATGCCTATAAAGCTCAAAACCCACGTAAAATTCATCATTCAAATTCATTTTGTTTATTTTATTTCAGTTAAGTAAAACATTTGAGTTGTTCTCTCTTTGAATTTTTCTAAAGTATGTTATGTACCATCCATATTGTAAAAATGTTAAAACAACATCACTTAAAATGAAAAAAAAAAGAGAAAACAGTTGTTCCAAAAGAGATCACAGCTATTTTTATGATAATAATTTTGTAAGGTTTGATAAATATTCGATATTGCTATTGTATTGCACTACTTACTACTGTAATACAGGAGAAATCTATGTCAAAAGTCTAAATCTAGCCTTCTAGCAAGGAAACTGCCTTTAGACTCGCTCGGTGTACTGAATAAAGAAGAGTCTGATGTTAGGGAGGTTTCCCGACTTTATTTTAGGTCTTGGGTTGATTCTGGATCTGGCTGGTTATCATCCAACAGTAATCCACAGCCTCTGTGAAAAAGTAGATCGTCCTACTACTTGAAAATGAGCATGCTACCACACTTGCAGAAAGTACGTAGAAAATAGCTAGCCTATTTTATTCCGACCAGTGTGAAGCCTTACCTCTAGGCTGAATGCACAGGTGTTTACCTGCTCCTTATGTCAGAATGACTAATACAAAATTAGAATATATTTGTCTTCTAGCCTTATGCAAATCTTGAGAAATGTGTTTTATTGCTCTTTTACTAAAACAGTTTCAAAAATGTGTTTTTTTATTATAAAAACTTTATTTTTAAAGCAATAATACCTTTTTTTTATTATTATATTATATAATTATCATATTGATATTATGGATATTGGATAAAAGGGACTTTGTTGTGTATCACTGTGTTGCAAAATAACTCAAAATGACTTAACCTTGTCCCTTACAGTATACCACGATAATGAATGCATTCTTATAGCAAGTAAATTTGACCCTTTGCTGGTTTTAGGTATACAATCATCTCGTTGCAGGGCTTAACAGCAGGTTGTAATCATGTAATGTGAATTACAGTCTTAGATCAGAAATTATGTGCACATTGTCCTACCTGAGACTCTGTACTGGTAGGTGAAACATGTACTATTAAGAACACAGGACTCTGACTGGACCATCTCTGGACAGGGTGAGTTATCTGAAGCTGCAGGGCGTAGGATGTGTCTGCTTCTGTTTCTTGATGTTTCTTGGTCACATTGCTGCACAATAACAACAACAAAAAGAAAAAGAAAAAAGAGTGGGATGATCAGGTAGAAACAAAGCATCCTACAGTAGCTGGTGTCTTTATTGTTATGATCTACCAAGTTAAACATACTCATAGGGTGAGTTATAAAATCCATTGTTAATTTCTAAATATGTCAAATTTAGTTTTGCCACAACAGCATGCAGAAACTAATGACAAATTCTTCTTATCATAAGAAGCGACTTTTACTGCACTAATTTTATTTTGATTTCCAGTAATTCAAAGTTTAATGCAATACCATTCAATATCAGCTGACAGCTGTATGAATCTAAAGTGCATACTTTTTGTAGTTATTTTAAGGACAAACCTGTTTTTGTAATTGTTCTTGTAGAAAGAACATATTTTTGTTTATAACATGCTATGATAAACACAATTAATGAAAGAAAAACAACCTGAATGAGCCAGCTCAAGGTGAAACCCTCGTTTTCTCTTGACATCAGTGCTATCAAATTACACAGCACACAGCATTTAGCGCCCTGATTTTCAGCACAATGTGTCAACCTTGGGCAGAAGCTACCTACTAAAAGGTTTATGAGAATGAAAGCTGCAATTGCTCCTCTTCAGTAGATCATTTCCATTGACATGATTATGGTTAACTGCTATGAAAACTTCAGTGTTATAAATAATAGAAACTATTCTGCAAATGGAAAAAACAAAACAAAACAAAAAATACCCAGGAATTTACTTTATAAATAACCCTTCATTTGTGTTGTGGTTTACAGACAATGAAAACCTCTAAAAACAGATGCAGATGCTAATACAGGTAAAATTGTTGATATCAAATCCTGATTTCTGTATGATTCTCTGTTTTCTCTGTGTTTTTGTATCAGTATAAATATAAATGTTTTTCTTTTCCCACCAGCTTACCAGACTGAACAGCAACACTCATCAACAGTAATTGACACATGAAACGTTCGCTATATGGCAGCTGCTCCCTTCACTGTGTTATAAATAATGCATTTAGAGACTGGACATCTAAATAGTCCTGCAAAGTCAGTAAGCTTAGGGAGAACCTTGAATTTATCGACTTTAACACCACACTGTTAAAGAATCGACCTCTACACCACACAGTTAAAGGCAAATGAAGACAATTATTGAAAAAACTGTTAGTTGAACTGCAAGAGTACAACATTTACTAAATATCTACCAACAAGGAGCGTTGGCAAATCATTGGAGTCACAATACAGAGGAAGCGAAATCCGTGAACAGAGGAGTAAATGTGGAAGAACTCTCAGCTTGGTCTTTGATTCAAAGATTCTTCTAATAAAAGTCTTTGCATTGAGCTGCATTTATATCTCGGCACCACAACACACACATCAGTCACAGCCACCTCCTAATGAGAAGGTGGCGGTGTGCGATTCCCATGAATCAGCTGCAGTCATTGCAGCTTTAGTGTGTTCAGGCTGACGGTCACCCAGCCACACACTTACATTTGTAGGCTTCATACAGAGATTCCAATTTTTCCTTCTTACTACAGTATTTCATATACTTTAAAATACACTGACTGTCCACTACATTAAGTGCACCTTAATAGTAGCAGGTTTAACCTCCTTTTGCCTTAAATCTTAATGGCACAGATTCAACAAGATCCTGGAAACATTCCTCAGACAATCTGATCCATATTGACTTGATTGTATCATAATGCTGCTGTAAATATGTCAGTTTGCCAAGAAAATCTCTCCAGTGCCATTACACCACCACTATGAGGCTGAACTGTTGATAAAAAGCAGGTTGGGGCCCTGCTTTTATGTAGTTTAAGCCAAATTCTGACCATACCAGCAGAAATCAAGGTCATCAGATCATCAGATCAGACGTTTTTCCAGTCTTCTATTGTCCAAATGTGATGAGCCTGTGCAAATTTTAGACTCATTTTTGTGACCACTCAGTGTGGTCTTCTGCTGCTGTAGCCCCTGTACTTCAAGGCTCAACATGTTGTGCGTTCAGAGACGCTCTTCTGTAAAACTTGGTTGTAATGAGTTATTAGAGTTACTGTTTCCTATCAGCTTTAAAGCAGTCTGGCCTCTGACGTCAACAAGGTATTTTGGCCCAGTGAACTGCTGCTCACTAGTATTTTTCTTTTCTCTTGGACCATTCTTTTTGAACTCTACAGATGACAGTGTGGGAAAATCCCAGTAGATCATCAGTTTCTGAAATAAGCTAAAAGTACAGCCCGTCTAGCACCAACAACCACCCAATAGTTTGTGAAATTTCTTCCCTTCAGTAGATATTCCATGATCAAGTCTATGTGAGAGTAGGGTTCAATGCTAAGGCATATAGTGCATACAAGTCACCATCACACCTGCTCTGGCATTAACATCAGCGCAGAAACTGTGTGCCAGGAGATTCATGGCATGTGTTTCCCTGCTGAGCAGCTCCTCTTGGTGTACCGTGTAGGTGGTCCAGTATTTTTGACCATATTAAACAGCAGATTAATGCTTGAGTCTTATTTCACTGAAAACAAAACTGTAGTGTATTACAAATACTGCAATATATGTATTATAGCACGACATTGTACAGTAACATGCTGTTAATATTGTATCTGGAAGGCATTGTGATTTACAGTATTAGTACACAAAATTTTCAGATTTCTACACACAGTAATTTATGAAGTACAAAGCACTGCCTTGGTGAAGTAAAATTTCCACTTTGACCAGTAATGCTGAAATAAAACCCTAGTTTCAAAGAACCTTGAAGACCTTCAAAGAAGTGTAATCAAAATCTACTCAAATCCATGCAGTGAAAATGATGTAGCAACTTGGTCATAATAGCGAAACCAATATGGACTTATTTCCACTGCTCTGCAATTTGTGTCTTTTTAAAATAAACTTTGAGCTACAGTTCCATAAAAGTATTTTTAAAAAAATCTAACTTAAAATAAAACAAGGCTGAGAAAGGGAAGCATCACACTGTTATTACCTCCTATGCTATCTTTCATCACTATACTGCCTTTGTATCCCACTGCAGCACACATCTCGTCACACACCTGTACATGCAGCACAATACCTTCATTCCAGCTGAGAGAGCAGGAATAACCAAGGGGTACAAAGCTTCTGCTAATTACAGTGGATGGGCATACTTTACATAAAATATCTCTGTTTGATCTAACATTATCACTTACAGAGGAGGTTTTCCTTTCACAGCATGAGGATGCAGAATTGGCGTCAAGCTTTATTTTCATCATTATCTGAAGTTGTTGAATTTTAGGGATTAACTTCAAGAAGCACAAAAATATCTGAACAAATTGCAGTGGCATTTTAACGTTGACAGCAGAGACTGCAAATCAGCTACATACCCAGGTGTGTATGAGTCAACTTCCTTCAATTCTTTTCTTTATTACTGCTTTCATGTAGCTCAAAGGACAGGATAATGTAAGGCTCACATATTTTATTTTAAATTATTTAAATTAATTGAGTAGATAAAATGCTAAGCTTACTGTATGTTAACCCATTCTAAAAATGGGTTAAAAAAGTTCTTTTTCCTGCATCAGTGTATTTATGTTTCATGTACCTGAAATATTCTTCCAAGTGGCCAAATTTCATTTGATTCAGTGTTTGATTAAACAAACAGATGCAAAAATAAACACCTACATCAGTGTGCAGGGCTTTCCTAGCTGTAAAAACAGGACTGTTTAATTAGCTCTCAGTTTGATGTGTTTCGCATTATTATTTCACCTACAGCATTACTGAAGTTTTTTAATGCTAAAGTGCTACTAAATACTGTAGACTGAAACAGTGAATGAATCAAAATGTGTGTGGAGTAGACTCAGACTAATTAGCTCATTTCACCTCTTCTGACTCTAATGTTCCAGTCCAATGAACTGTTGTGTTTGACAGGAAACCTATAACACAGCTAAGAGGCCATATGACCAATAGCCTGTGGCTACAAACACTCGGGGACATATGTTACGTAGTTGTAGCCTGAGGGCTAACCTTCATTATAGAACAGAGGCATATTAGTAACATTTACTTACCCACTTTACCTTAAACTATGCAGAAAATATTAGGATTAGAATATGTGTCTACATTCTAAGTACAGAACAGTGCTTTATTGTGAATACATGTGAATATATATATATATGTGAATATATATATACCACCCACAATTTGTCAAATAACAGGAGAAACGGCCACTAAATTGTGTTTCTTACCAGAGGGCAGTTGCTCCAAGGTCCCCAGGGTGCCATGACACAGTCATTGGGGCAAGCCAGATAGCAGACCTGGGCTCTGGGTGGCATTTCCTCTTGATCACACAGACTATCCTCCACAGTGCTGTCTTCCCCAGTCGTTGTTCCTTTCTTTACACACCTATGAGGGCAGCAGATGCAGCTGTGTAACAAGTCTCTAGGGCCCCAGCAGCACAACTTTAGGTTTTAAAACCTATTTCTGAGTTTATGACTCACACTAGATCACACGTTTTTTTTTTGTTTTTTTGGTAAGGTGAAATTCACAAGGTAGTTTGTTTTCACTTGAAATATAACTTCTTTGTTAAAATGACTTCAGATTAATTAAATTTCAGGAAGAGTAACATATTGTTTGTGGAGATGATATAGAATTGTTGTCCTGCAGCAAAGAGAGAAGATTCCCAGCTGGATGGTTGGCTTCATTCGGATGTCCTGCTTAAACAAGTCTTTACTGGTGTGAGGTCAATATTTGTATCTCTCAGAAGTGGGTGAATTCATGATAACTGATGAATGAGTGACTGTTATCTAGTTTTATTTGCACTGAAGTAATGATTATCTAACTTTTCAGTAATGTAGAATTTCTCTAATAGCTCATTATTATTTGCCATTAGTAGTCTATTCTGATTTTTAAAGGAGTAACAGTTAATTATGTAATAGATCATTCCTGTTACCCTGCTCATTCATTAAACAGTAAATACTGATATTTTTACATAATTATTGTACATTTGTCTAATATGAAGGCCAACTCACCCAAACCTTTTAGCAGTTTTAGACACTGAAATTCAACCATACAACAATATAGGTAAGGCAATTTAGAACACTTACACGTACATATACTGACAAAATTTCACTGATTAATTGTCCTCTGGAGAAGAGAAGGAACAAAAGGTATTGTAAAAACTCTTCTTTTTGAGGTGAGTGGTTGATTAACTTAAATCTGTTTCTGTTACTCACACTTAAAGCTGAACTTGCACTGAACAAGTCCAGATCAGTTTCTTTGGACACAATAACACAATTGCCCAAATCAGTGTCTTTTTTCTCCAATGATGCTTAATCCAGCAGCAATGTCAATACTTCACCGCTGTCCTCTGTGGCTTTTTTAAGTAGCACTAAAAGGCAGTGCACAAAAATCTATCAACACTCATTAGGAAGCTGTGGATTGTTTTTGACTGTTTATTTTCCCTTGGCATTGCGAGTGCTGGGACCAGTGAGAGTGCCAGATTCAGAGCTGTTGCCAGTCTGCTCTTCCCATTGTTGCAACGCCAGGCAAACAGTCTTCTAACCCTAACCTACTCACTGACCTGATCTTGCGGCTTTGGACTCCCTCCCCACAGGCAGGCAGGTCGTCCACAGTGTTGATGGTACAAATGGACCAGGGCTCAACTCTCCAGTTGTATTGGCTGCATTCACTATAGCATGGCAGAGCCTCATACACCTGTATATAAACATACACACACATACACAGGAGGAAAAGGACACGTATAATAAACAATAGAAAGAAAGCACCTAAGCATGTGACCTGAAAAACTAGACATGCATACAAATTAACTCATACACACAGTGACCCCACCTGCCCTCCACACACAAGCATGCTACAAAAAGAAGAGTTGGTTGTTACAATTATAGCAAATGGAAAAGATGTAGGAACACTTTTAGTTTTCAAGCCTAATGAGGTATCTCTGCACCACAAACATCATCTCACCTGGGTTTTCCTTTGGTAAAGTTAGAAAAACACACTGCTTTGAGCTTTCAGGCTTAATTTCTTACACGTGGTAGCATTTCCCTTCATGATTTGTTAATTTTTACCATCAAGCACTTGTGTATTCTTTAGATGTTTTGAAATCTGTGCTGGAGTTTTATGCCAGTTGATGTTCTTTATATTTTAGAGCATAAATGAGGCTAAAACATAATTAAAAGTTGACAAAAAAATACAAATTGTGAGGACAGTCAGAGAAGCTAGAGAAAATGAAGGCTGTACTACAGAGAGGTGCTGAAAGACATTTTATATGCAACTATAGACGAAAAGTCTTTTTTCCACACTAAAATAAACCTGCGCGTGAAATGGAGAGAACAGCATGGGGTGCGTAAAATGACAATGAGCATGGCAACGGGCCCTTCAGCTGATGATGTAATTGGCTTGCTTTTGAGGCTATTCACTTTTCTCCACTCAGACACTGATTTTGGCATGTCTGTTGAACCGAGGGAACAGCCAGCACAATGCTCCTGTAAACACATGTTTACTCTCAATCTATGTAACTGTCTGCCACAGTTAAAGGTGCACTCTTGAGGACAATTTGTGGAGAAAGCTATGACAAGCTGTAATGGGTGTCACTGTGGTGTGTGCGCTGGCAAGTGTGTGTGTGTGCGCTGAGATAGAGACGGGGAATGAGTGTTGAGTATTCCCTCCCCTGCGGGCCACACAGATGCCTATTACACACGTCATCATCTCCCATCTGTCCCTGCAGATGCCCCTAGCTGGGTAAACTGGCAACTGTTCTTCTCACACATGCGCTGCTACTACAGCAGAAACACAGCACCAGCTGAAGGGCTAATTTTTATCACCTGAAGACTGATTTTTAAGCCATTTTCCACAGTTGCTACACTATTTATTCATCACTGATACCAAACGTTTCAACCCGGGCTGGAGTGCCACAGTTCAGGTTCACACAGTTAATAAATTGTAGTTTAAAGCAGGTGTAGTGCAACAAAGAATAGGAGCTGCCTGGCCTTTTTAGAGGATATCGCTAATTCATACACATTCATACAACACTTTGTTCTTTACTTTCCCCCACATGACTTCATACCAACAGCTAATTTAGAATCAGTCAATAACTTAACATGTATGCCTTTGGACTGTGGGAAGATGCTATAGTACCAAGAGGAAACCCACAGAGGAACAGAAAGAACATGTAAACTCCACACAGACAGTCCCCAGATGACCGTGGGATTCAAACCAAGCACCTCTTGATATGAGGCTCCAATACAAACCACTCCACCTTTCGAGTACAACTTTTGTCACACGCATCTCATTACAGATGAAAGACGAACAAGCAGCTCTTTTATTCCTTTTAAAAGACTCCTGAAATATTTTTTTTTAAGATTAACGATACATTAATATTACCTGACTCAATCTCTTTTAAGAACACTTTAAAAACTATTCACAATATAATGAAGCCCTGACATCTTGGCAGTGTGAATTTCTCCAGTTAAAAAGCAGATGATGTATCCTCTAAATGCACTTCGGATAAATTGCTTCCATTCGTGTTGCACTCGCACCAATCAAACTATTGTTCTTTCTCTTGGCCGAAGGACTAGAAAGGTTAGAAGTATATGTGACTTGGACAGATCTGGCATGCATTCTGTCTTCATTAGCTAAAGCAGAGTATACGTACAGAATGAATAGCACTGACCTGAGCCTGCGTGGATGTCCATATTAGCAGTGCATGACAAGCCAGAAGTTGGGGCAGGGGAGAAAAGAACAATGATATGATCATTAGTATAGATTTTGCCTGCAGTGACAGAAATGTATAGTTCTGCCTAAATTTGAAAAACTGCATTCTCCTCAGTGTTTCATTAATGAGGGTAAAGGATGATTAGGTACTTTATCATCTACAGTGAATCTAGACATCCCGGATAGTTTGCCAAACTGAATGACTAAAAATGCTGAGAGAGTTTTAAAATGCTGCAGTTGGTTGTAACAGCTGTGCTCTGGCCAGACCTGCAGCTGAAGGCAACTCCAAGGAATTAATTTGTCTGGAGATGGTGAGCGGGAAGTCAGCGTGAATAAGCATATGCTCAGAGAGGCTGTGTGCTCTGTATCTAAACAAGGTTACTGAAAATAAAGTGTTATCTCATTGACAAGTTTCTGTTTGGGTAATTCTGAATTAGTTTTAATTATAACATTCGAATAAAATACACTGAACTGATCACAGGACTAGCTTTAGATTTAAACATATGGTGTATTCATGCAAAATTAATATTTAATAGACTTGTAATGCTTTTTTAAGCCAAATGATTCTTGAGATGGCAAATGTACCACTGCACAGTCATGGTAAAAAGAATATATGCTGTACCTTCTTTCAGTTATATGGTTTTACATACTAAAAAATAACAGAAGTCGACTGGTCATACCAGGTCTTAAAATAAGTTAAAAGCAACCTCAAATGAAGAGCAAGACATGTCATATTACGCAGTGTCATTACTTATCAAACAAAAACTAAAATGCAAAAGCAATGTGTGAAAAACTATGTACACCCTTACTGCTTCCATTGGAAGAAGGTAAGAACCAGCCAGGTGTTGCTAATCAAATGCACTTCATTACTTGATCATCAGCACACGTAACCACCTCTATATAAGCGGACATTTTTGCACTTTGCTGATCTGAAGCATTCAGATGTGTGTTAACACCATGCCAAGGAGGAAAGACATCAGCAATAATCTTAAAGAAGCAATTGCTGCTGCCCATCAGTCTGAGAACTGTTGTAAGGACATTTCCAAACAACTTGTCCATCATCCTACAGTGGCAAAGATTACTCATAAGTAGAAAACATTCAAGACAGCTGCCAATTTTCCTAGGAGTGGATGTCCCAGCAAGTCCACTTCAAGTCAGGCTATGTGCTATAAAAGCAGAACTTTTGGCAATTTGCTGGCCTGGGGCATTCAGGTGTGCCATAACACAATGCCACAATCTCTCCAGGAGTCTTAAACTTACACAAAGGCCAGACTGTGCAATGCTCAGAGAAACTGCAAAAAATGCAAGAGCTACATCTCAGACTGTACAGGCCTCAGTTAGAATACTAAATGTCCATGACAGTACAATTATAAAAAGACTGAACAAGTACGGCTTGTTTGGAAGGGTTGTCAGGAGAAACCCTCTTTTCTCTAAAAGAACAAGGCTTAGCTTTGCAAAGCTGCATCAGAACAAACCACAAGACTTCTGGAATAATGTCCTTTGGACAAACGGGACCAAAGTGGAGATGTCTGGCCATAATGCACACAGCATAGCAACATAAAACACCCCATACTAGCCGTCAAGCACAGTGGTGGAGGGGTAACATTTGGTCATGTTTTGCAGCCACAGGACCTGGGCACCTTGCATTTAATCTTAAGACTTAATCATGATCTCCTCTTATACCAAAGTATTCTATTCTGCAGTCAAATGAGAGCTTATCTGTCTGACAGATAAATCTTTGCTGGGTTATGTAACTGGACAATGATCCCAAGCATACCACCAAATCCACAACAGAATGGCTGAAAAACAAATGGATCAAGGTCTTGCAGTAGCTCAGTCAAAGTCCAGACCTCAGCGTCACAGAAATGCTGCTGTGGAACCTTGAAAGGGCTGTGCAAAAATGAATGCCCACAAACCTTTACAAAATTCCTTTACAATGACTACTTCATGCTATTGAAGCTAAAGGTTTTTCTAAAAGCTACTGCATCATAGGGTGTACTTAAGTTTTTTTTTGCTTTTGGTAAATAAGTAAAGAAAAGGTGGAAACTGTTGTGTGTTGTTTTATACCTGAGGTGTTTTAGAAGCTGCTATGGCTCAGAAGATTCTTTTTTCTATTATTATATCCCAATAAGTAAAACCTTGGAACTGAAAGGGGGTTGAATTTCTTTCTTGTGCTGATAAATTCCCATTTATGCCAATGCAGCCATTTTTTCCTTGTCATTTTGAATCATTCTTTCATTTATGCCTTTTTTCCACTTGAGTCGCATTAGAATAAGTAAAAATATTTTCACTTAAGACAAGAAGCTATAGTCAGTGTTCACTAAATATAAAGTCCCATATTTACAGAGCAAAACGACTTGCAAGACATGGAAATAAAACTCAACTGCTCTGCTACATGCTAATTTGGACATGGCTCATGTCCAAAAAACAAATACACACATATCTACTGTACTCTAGGAGTTTACCCAGTGATGCACAAGTGTGCATAAAAAGACAACGCACCTATACACAATCAGATAGATAAAAGACCAACACAAAAGGACGTGAAGCACCAGCAAGCCCTTCTGCTGGGATGGCATTTTATTGTAAACAGAGAGAAAATGGAACACGCAGCCTTGATGCCGAGTAATCTATTCTATAAATCTCTTTCAAAGTGTCATTGTGTGGCTCCAACTTCAAATAGACTCTGCAATTATTGTCAGTAGGCCCATGGATGAGCTAAAAAACAATGGCACCACTGAGAAACACAGTAGGATCCATTCTGGGGTGATGATGACCTCTAAAATACACTCACGAGATGATAACTTAAAATATGTCAAAATACAGTATAATAGAGCCTTGCTTTTGAAGACGTCAATTTGGGATTTTTCAGAGGAGAAATGCAATACTGCTGAATGAAGATACAAACAAAGTGATTTAAGATGACAGAAGATGAAGTTGGGATAGGAAAAGAACAGAACCAGACCCACTAAACATAGATACGTTGAAACGACGTCTTTTCTTGGTCATTTCTGTACGTCCAATTTTGGTCCCCTGAAGGTGCAGACCAGATGCCAGATGACATCTTTTTTACGACGTCCCCAAGACCTTCGAATATGAGCTAATTCTAGTCCAAATGTGGTTGTTGTGGACGTCTTTTCAATGTCAAACTTAGACTCATTTTCAATGTAGTTTTTATAATGCCTCTACATGTATAGGCTCTGTCGTCCCACGTTTCCAGAGGGTGGAGGCCATGTTTTCTGTAATGAAACAGTTATGTGTGAAGGAAACCAGACTACATCAGCCTACATCTCCAAGATGGCGCGGACTCTTGAACTAAACAAAATTGAACAGCTGCTCGGTGGATTTCAAGCAGAAATGTCCTGAGCTTCTCACAGAGTTTGCAAAATGTGCACATCGACAAAGACTGTTGAGCAGATCCAGTTCAAACATACACACTTGCACAAACTTCTCATACTGCCGTCACAACTTCTCTCAGAGCAGGATAACGATCACAACACCGTTCACTTCCTCTGACAATGCTCTTCAAAATAAAAGATGATACCAACCTCACTAAAATAAAAATGAGCCATATATAATGCAAATGCGCTGTTAAACGTATTAAACACATTGTACTCCTTTTAAAAG
>VVHJ01024599.1:1335-16590 GCA_015107715.1 Tylochromis polylepis
TTATATTTTAAAAAAAAAAGAAAAAAAAGAAAAATTAAAAAAAAAAAAAAAAAAAAAAAAAAAAAAAATGCAGTGCATTTTGCCGATCTCGAATTGCAGCAGTAGTTCACTATGAAAAGTGTTATCATTGTTATCATTGTTTTATTTAAGTATAATTGTGTGGCTATTTTGATTGTACATTTATTACTTTGAAACAGTGGTTTGGAAATGTGGAAATTGATTTTTATTAAAAAGGAAAAAAAAATAAGATGTGTGTGTCATTATTTTACCTTTATCTGGGAATCAGCCAACAAAAGCAAATTGGGTAGTAAGACATTACTGTAATGAAATAAAGATGATAAAGTCTGGAGTAGAAAAACATTAGTTCACGGGCTGTTAATAATGGAAAGTTTAAAAAAGTCACTGTGTTTGTGTGTGTTTTGATGCTGAAAGAGTTTCTCTATGGTAGCTGCATAATAATCATATGATTGCACTTTATTCAGACTGAGAGCTGTGTGCTCCACCTCCATCAGTTTTCTCGTTTTCTCATAGATGAAGCTCTACTGAGGATCTCCACCTCGGCGCTTTCCTGTGGGCTCAAGTCCGCAGTGCTGTAGGCTGGTCTTCCACAGTGCAGGTTCTTGGTGGTCTGTTTGAAGGTGTAGCTGTTTCTGATTCTGTGGAATCTGCTTTCTTTTCTCTTTGGTGCTGCTGGATTCAGAGACTTCTCTAAAGCGAAGGCCATTGTGCCTTCATGCTGTATTTGTCGCTTCTCTTCTAGCACCTGAAGGGCTTCTCCATTATTTTTGATTTCTGGGCTCTTATCCGAACAGGTGTCTGAAAACTGATATTTTACTGTGGATTCAGTTCCATCGAGCGCCCATGTGGGTTCTGATTTCTCCTTTTCTTTGATACAATCTTCATTTAGAGGTTCTGAACTGTTGATTTCACTGCAATCTGAAAGCAAATATTTCAATTTGAAAAATACTGAATAACCTCACAACAATGCCAAAACAACGTGTGCCTCTGTTACTATGACCTCAACCGTTCTTTGTCTTTTGTAGCGTTTGCGTTCTTGATTGTATATTGTTAGAGAATTGTAACTTTGTTAGGACTGAGTAGCTTACTCGCAGATATCTGTACATTTTCTTGGTGATTCTCTTCCAAAGACAAATTAGCAGGACCCTCTCTCTCTAGACATTTTATAACCAAAGACTCCTGCGCTGGACTGTAGTGACCCTGAAACAAGAGAAAGACTTTAAATTGTTTAGCTGATAAAATAATTCAAAATAACAAAAGACAGGTATATGAGAAGGTTGTTCTGTTTTTGCACCACATACCCAGTTCACAGAGCTCTCCTGGTGTTCCAGTCTCTGAACAGGCTCTGAATATTCATTCTCCAAGAGACTTGCAGTGCCAGCAGAGAGTAGGACTAATCCATCTGTTTGAACCATCTTGTTTTCCCTGCCTAAAAATCAAAAACAATCCTCAGACAGCCAATCACGTATGAGCATGCTGTGATAAGGCAGATTGTTTTTTTTCTATACCTCTATTGCTCGACCCGTTCTGGAATCGGTGGGAATAAATGGTACGTTTTTCCATTTTCCGCTCTCTGCACTGTATGAGTAAAAACAAACGGCACACCGATAATCAGTCAGCACCTTTAAATTGTTAACATATATTATTTTTAAACTACATGCAAAATTACAAATGAGTTTAACTAGTAGCCACCAAGCATAAGGCCTTGTGTTTCTGCAGTTGATTATTGGCTATTTCTCCATGAAAAAAATACTAATCAAGACTTAAATGGGACTCTTAAAGGGGTGGGGGGGGTATCTCATAATGACCACACACATCTCCTTTAGCTTACCGCAGCTTCTTTGGTGAGCTGATATATTTGCTCTTGCAGGTGGGTGGATATTTTTCTCGCCTCTTTGAGCTTTCTTTGCTCTGTGACAATTTGCCGTTTGAATGAAGCTTGGCACAACTCAAGATTCTTCTCCATGTCCTAGAATACAGTGAAGATAGACATTAAAGAAGCAAATGTTTAATGTAAAACATGTTTTTTTTTAGGATGTGATTCTACAGTATCATCCACCACTATCCTACTCTCTGCTCCTTCGTACCAGTATCTTCTTGTCCTTCTCCTCCAGCTCTGCAGAGGCCTTGGCCAGCCTCAGGGTGAGCTCCTCCCGCTCCAGCAGGCTGTGTTCCTGGATGAGCAGCTGCAGGTGCTGGAGAGTTTCCTTTGTGTGCAACAGTTTGTCTTCTGTGCTTCGCAGCTGCCTTGCTAGGTTGTCACGGCAGGTGCGGGTCTCACGGAGCAAATGCTGAAGAACTCTGGCCTCATTTTTGTGCTTGGTTACAATCTGTGAACAGATATGGCCAATATTATGACAATAACTGAAACACTGGTGTTATTTGTGAGAGGGAAGTATACAGACATTATAAAGATGAAGATGAGGAAAAATAGCAATATTTTGCACACATACAGTTAATTGATAACACAAATCTGAAAAGCAGGAGAGACTAGTGGGAGAAACCACAAACCCACCTGTGAAATGCTGTTCTCTGAGTCTTGGAAGTGCTGCAGTGCCATCATGTGGCGATGCTGCACGTTCTTCAGGAGTTTGTTCTCCGTCCTGGACTCACACAGCTGCTGCTGCAGACTCCACACCTTGTTCTTAAGCTCCCTGATACACCTCAAGCTGGCAGACTGGATGCTTGGCTTTGGAGTCTCCAGGGACCTGACTGGAGGCAAGCTAACCATATGGCAGTTTGCAGCAGTTTTTGTCTTTTGCATGCTCCCCCCTTGGGCTTTCTTACCTAAAGAGGAAGGAAAACACCCCAAAACATTTTACTCATGGTAGAGGGAACTGGATATAAAATATTCCGATATTGAGATATCTGAGATATGAAATTTACCAAATAAAATTCTTCCAGACTGCTTCGATCCTTGCCACTCAACTGATGGGATGGCATCTACTTTGTCCTCACACTCAGAGGTGTATTGTGGAGCATCAGAGCTACTGTATGATCCGGAGGGACTGGACCACCTAGAGGTGACAGGGCTCCAGGTCACAGCTTCACCCTCCTTCTCGTGAGCAAAAGCCTTCTGCATCACCAGACCTTGCTGCCTCCCACGCATGAGTCTTCTTTACCCGAGAGAAAAAGCACAGTTCAAAGCCAGGCTGGGCATGAATAAGAATTTACAGGAGGTAAACATAAATAATGCACCAGCCATAACGTTAATAAACCGACCTAAGTTGCTTCTATGCGTGGCTATCTTCTCAACCTCTCGGTTTCAGGCTGTGATATTTAGCAGGCTAAACTACAAACAGAATTAGTTCACTATTCGTTGCTGGGGCTTTTTTTTTTTTTTTGTAGAGGTACATTCACGGTTGCCATGGTACCCAGCGGGTAAAGAAGCAAAACAAAAGGAAAGGTGTATTACAATAAAGTGACGATAACTAGAAAAAAATAAATAAATAACTGAACAAAGAACAACGCAAAACAAACAAAAAAGACCATTGTAGTCCTGCATGTACAGGAGATTCTTTTAATATAAATGTTCAATGTCCTTCATTTCTTATGAAAGGGAATGTAGACCACTCACGAAGAAGAAAAAAACCCCAAACCCCATTCTGTTCAAGGACTCCTAACAGGGTTATTGAGTATGAGATTTACTATGAGTACGAGACTTTGTTATAGCCTACTCGAGCAGGCTCCATCCTTACAAGGAAACTAAAGTTTATAAAATAAAAACTTAATGTGGAAAAACTGAACAGAGTGTCATTTAGAAAGGATTTCACATTGAAAGGTACAGGCTTGCGGATCGAGCCAAATATCGATGGCATCAGTACCAACGCTGGTACTGGTATTGGATCGATACTAGCATGATACGATCGATACTTTCTTTCTATCCTCTGAGTTCAGTATTCCACTGAACTGTGTTAAATTACTGCAATTTTTTTTCATGAAAACATATACCTCAAACATGCACTATAAAAAATGTCTTGACTGACTGTCAAGTCTATTTTATTTATAGCCTATAGCCCATTTACGCAACAGAAGTTGACCCACAGTCTTTGAGAGACAGCCACATTTATATTCCACATCTCCAAAAAACCCAGTTTCAAAATGCATGAAAAGCTGAATCATGTTTTATTGTGTTTACTAATTATTGTGGAAAATAAAAATGACAGTGATCACAGTGTCATTAAAATGTGTTAAGAATTTGCAGTCTGATAATGATTAATCTCATAAGGCATGACAAACTGATCTTGGTATCGACAGTACTAGTCCTTTATTTACTTGGTATTGGATCGGTACCAAAATTTGCAGTACCACACAGCATTACCGTATGGGGTTTGAGTGCCCAGGGGATGTAAAGTGTGGGTTGCCTAAACAGCACTTATAGTGCTCCGGGTATTTACCAGTTGTAAATACCTGGAGCACTATGTCAATGTAATTGACTTGTCGGCCTATAATCTTTCAAACATATCTCAAACATCTCTCATGAATGATATCAAATCATTTTGAGCCAGTTGCAAGCAGTTTTTGGCAAAGTTATATATCCTTTAATGCAGGTAAAATTCTCACCGACATTAAAAATGTCTTTTTCAAGAGAGATCTGGCCAAGAGGGAAGCAGAAATCGCAACAAATATAACATCACAGCTCCAATAAGATATTTTAATAATTTTAAGATTAACATAGGTACAGTAACGCAGAATCATACAGATTACTTGCAAAAACAGGTTTATATATGATCCTTTCGTAAACCCCTTCCACCACAGTCTGTTTGCCAATATAAGCAAAGGTGTTACACGAAGAAAACACACAGAAACATCGGAAATCAGTTTTTGGCAGCCGATCACTTTTTGGCACAACACCGGGTTTGAAAACCTGTCAGCCTATAGTGCTGGTCAGTGCTATTTCTGTCCATATATGCACTCAGCAGGGCGCTGGGAACCGGCTCCACTGCACCCCCTCCCTCACCGACAGACAGCTGAAGTTGCCAATCAGTGTCTGTGAGTGGTGCTGCGCCCCTACGGGCCGACCCTCACTAATGGAGCCTGGAGACAAAAATAACCGTGTGTGTGTGTGTGTGTAAGTGAGTGAGTGATCGCAGTGCTATGTCTCCGTCCAGGGTGTGCTCTAATAATAGAGGAGGCTGCCTGCTCCTTTAAGAGACCGCTTGTTGCATACTCGACAAAATAAATTGGAGCAAAATGGTTATTAAAGTTTTCCTCGCGTCTTCGTCGGGATCCACAGCGGTAAGCTTTTTACTTCGAAGGACTTATTTCTCTTAAAGTGAACTTCTGTGGTTGTAACCGGCCAGGACTGTCACTCACACACTGACACGAGAGCGTTAAACCTCGAAATGAATGTGACTTGACTTTTATTAAGCATATCTAAACACTGCAGGCAAGTGCACGGCTTGATTTGTGCCTGAATTTACGCCTGAGAGGCTCTGGTTCATTGTTTAATTGTCTCGCAGGTCGGTGTGATTTATATGCAGAGCTTTCGAGAACAGGGGCTCCCAAAGTTTTTTTTTTTTTTTTTTTTGCATGTTAAGGACCCCCATATGTAGACGCTTGACGTCGGTGTTAGCAGAGATGTCTCCCCTAAAAAGAGATTTAACATGAAACTTTAGATCAAACGTGCATTGAGGTAACCGTGTGTATGTTAGGTGGGATGATAACTGCAGAGGGGAGGGTGAATTTATTTCCTACATCCACTTTTGGCCATGCTAAAGTGGTTGGGGCCCACTTAGCAGTGTTGTATCACAACACCCACTACTCTGGGTTTATCCTTTGAGTTGACTTGTTTCATGCTGGTATGGTCATCTACCCGTATTAGCAGATGACACTTAATGACTGACCACAACAGTCCTCTAACTCTTAGAAAATGCATCGGTGTTTATCCTCTTATTTTTACCCTTTTCGCCCCTGCTGTTTGTATTTTGGCCAAAACTAACAATTTAAAAAAAAAAATGTTTACACTTTTTATATGAGCAGTTTAAATCCGATCTGTCAATAGATGTAGATATAAGAAAAAAAGATCAACTTTCAAGACATTCAGCCTTCACCAGAGCCCAGAAACAACAAATTTATATACTATTTCTGGATTATTAACAGACCAAAAGACAAAACTATTAGTCATTCAGCACCATATAACACAAGGATAATAGCATATGCTGGCATCTGAGAAACTGGAAAAAGCAATCATGTTGTCTTCCTGCTTATTTAACGCCTTAAAATAAAATAAGATCAGATAATATACACTCAAGAGTTGCCTTATGAGGCACACCTTGCTAGGTCATAAAGGGATGGACAGGGTCAGCAACGATCAATGCTCCAGCAGGCTGTGGTGTTTAAATGGTACTCAGTTGGTACTAAGGGAGCAAATTGTACTGAGACAATATCCCTTACACCATTACACAACCACCAGCAGCCTGAACAGTTGATACAAGGTAGGATGGAAGCATTTTGTTTACACTAAATTCTGACCCTATTCGAACATTGCAGAAAAAACTCAAGACTCATTAGACGAGGCAATGTTTTTACAGTCTTCTGTTGTCCAGTTGATGAGCCTGTGTGAATTGTAGTCTCAATTTCTTGTCCTTAAATGACGCGAGTGGCACCTGGTGTGGTCTTCTGCTGCTGTAGTCCATTCGCTTCAAGGTTTGATGTACTGTGCATTCAAAGATGCTCTTCTGCATACCTTGATTGTAACGAGAGGTTTTTTGAGTTAGCGTTGCCTTCCTATCAGCTCGAAACCGCTGGTAGACCTCTGGTATCAACGATGGATTTCTGCCCAGGTAACTGCCGCTCACCCTCTTTCTTATTTTCAGACCATTGTCTGTAAACCCTGAGATAGTTGCGTGGGAAAATCCCAGTAGATCAGCAGTTTCTGAAATTCAGCCAAAGAGTAAAACACAACCGGTAACAACTTACATACAACGACAGATTAAGTAGAAAAACTCAATAAAATTTTAATTAAAAAAATAAAAAATGAAAACAAAATAAGTAAAAAACACACAGAAGATTGGAGACCAGTTACATAGAAAATGAAGTGAAAATCTAGTTAATATACCAAACACCAGAATGCCGCAGCTGTCGTCTCTGAGGTTAAATTTTCCAGGCTTCTCCTCATATACTGTGCAATCAGTGATGATTTCTCTGCCTCACAGATCAAGAAGAAGCAGCAAGATGTGGTTGCCTTCTTGGAGGCTCTTAAAGTCGACTACACTCCGCTGGACATCGCGTGCAATGAAGACAACCGCATGTGGATGAGGCAGAACGTCCCTGAGGACAAGAAGCCAGCCAATGGCATCCCCCTCCCCCCACAAATCTTCAATGAAGAGAGTTATTGTGGGGTGAGTATACATTGCATTCAGATATGCCAGTGTTTTTAACTTGTGGCTACCTTCAGAATATTTGGAGAAAAGCATATGAAATGCACTGTAGTGTGGGTAATGGAACATGTGGACAACTGTAGCAACAAAGCTAAAATAGGAGGGAAAGTAAATTATTGTATTGATTTAGATTGAAAATATTTTTCTGAATCTCATGCAGGACTACGACACATTCTTTGATGCAAAAGAGGACAATTTAGTGTACACCTTCCTGGGGTTGCCCCCTCCTCCTGGGTCAAAGGTCAGTACTGTTTTCTACTTTACGTTGAGGAAAACGTATGCAAAAGCCACATTTCTTCTCTAATATCTCTAATCTTTTACTTCAGTACTGATACAACACAATTAGTCCAACAATTCAGCTTGGACTAATTCCGCTTTGACTTTCTGTAATACACAATATTCTTTTATCGATTGTATATGAATTGCAACATTATGATACATTGTTACTTTTTAGTTTTCCAGGTACGACTTTACAGTTTAAGGTGATTTATTTTAATCAAAAGAATGTCAGAAGAATGCATAATATTCTTTATTATTATTAAAAGGTTTGTAATCGGATGAAATAAATTTATCCAGCTATCATTTTGGGCACAAAAAGATTTAACTCCCTTCATATAATGATGATGTTTCTATCATTTATGCTTATAAAACAATAAAAAGTCTGAAAATACCATGATGAATTTTTAAAACTTCATATGTACAACAAAATTCACAATTAAATGAGGACATCTATGCTGTCATAACCTACAAGTAAAATCAAAGATGCAATAAATAGTCCATCTCTTCCTTTATCCATATATTAAATAATTTAGACCGCATTTATGCCCATCACAGGAAAATTCTTTCAGTCTCTGGATGTCCCATGAAAAGATTTTCTGTGTGTAGCTAGTTTAGGCTACACTTTGGTCCATAAGTATTTGAACTATGGCACATGTTTTGTAGTTTTACTTCTTTACACCACTGCAGTGGGGTTTAAATCAGTCAATATGCGATTGAAGTGCAGACTCCTGGCTTTAATTCAGGAAGTTTAACTAAGTGTTGTGTTAACTGTTTATGAACTATAGCCGTTTTTGTACAAAGTAACCACTTTTCTGAGGTTCAAAAGTAATTGGACAAACTAGTATAGTTTTAAATATAAGGATTTTTTTTTAATGACCGCCTGAAGTGTAAAAAAAAATGGGCATCACCAAATACTGTGTTTCCTTGTTTGAGATGCTCTGCCAGCTTTTTACTGCAGCCACCTTCGGTTGTTGCTTCTTTGTGGGTCTCTCTGCATTCGATTTTGTATTTAGTAACTAAGAAGCTGCTCTGCTGGGTTGAGATCAGATGACTGACTTGGGCATTGTGAGCATCCTGTTGCTTTGCCTTGAGAAACTCTTGGGTTGCTTTTGCAGCATGCTTTGGGTCAATTCACATTTGCACTGTGAAGCTGTCTGATCAGTTTTGCAGCATTTGGCTGAACCTGAGCTGAATCAGTTCATCCTGCTGCTTCTATCAGTCACATCATCATAAACACTAGTGACCAAGATGTACTGGCAGCCATACATGTCCATGTTATAACATCTA
The DNA here is from genome assembly GCA_015107715.1 of Tylochromis polylepis. Lineage (NCBI taxonomy): Eukaryota > Metazoa > Chordata > Actinopteri > Cichliformes > Cichlidae > Tylochromis > Tylochromis polylepis. The sequence goes on from VVHJ01024599.1 coordinate 10,302, forward strand.
TTTCTCTCCTCCTCCTTACTTTTTTCTTCTAATTATTCTGTTGCATCTTAGTCTTGGTTTCTGTCCAAAGAATTTTTTCAGAGCTGTTCAGGCTCCTTTACATGTTTTCTGTCAAAATCTAATCTGAGCTTCTTGTTCTTGAGTGTAACTAATGCTTTGCAACTTGTTGTAAACTCTCTGTATTTACATTTAATAAGGTGTCTCTTGACTGTAGGTCTTGACAATTAGATGCCTACCTTGTCAAGAGTGTTCTCGACTTGGTTTGATGTTGTAAAGTTTTATTCATCCATTTTAGTTATCTGTGTGATGTTCCAGGCCTTGTGAAAATGAATCCGAATTTTGATTTGGCTATTTCTAAAGCTGTTGCTGTCTCTCTGCTAGGTTTGTTTGTTTATTTATTTCTTCGGGCTGATGATGACCTCCATCACTTGTAGCCATTTTTTGGAGGTCACATTGAACTCTGAACTTTTATTTGATTCATTTGTCATCAAATGGCCATGAAACTGCTTGTCAGTTAATTATCCAATTACTTTTGAGACTCTGAAAATGGGGAACTGTGTATAAAAATGGCTGTAATTGCTAAACGGGTAATGCAGTGCTAAAAAATGTAAAACCCCTGAAACTGAAGGTCTGCACTTCAATCACATCTTAATTGTTTGATTTAAAATCCACTGTGGAGGTGTACAGAGAAGAAAAAAATATCCGTGTCCAAATAATTATAGCCCTAACTGTATTTATCCAACGTTACAGTCTTCATATCTCTGACTTTGACTGATGTGAGATTCTAACACATTTTTCCAAATTTAATTTCTTTAAAATTTAAAATTTTTTTAATTTGTTTTTTTCTTTAACAATTAAATGTGTTGAAATGAGATGCAGTGGAACTTATTTTGTAGGTAACCAGTTTTGAGTGACTGTGTGAACAAAAAAATGTCGTGGACATTTTGGCAAGCTATCTGGACACTAAATGTCAACACGATCGTGTTAAACCTGGTAATTTCCCTGGTACAGGAAGCAGAGCAAGCTGACAAGGATAACATTGTGGAGAATGGCACCCATGCTGAGGAAAACCTTGAGGACACAATAGTAATGCCTTCATTTCGTCTGTGTTTAGTTGCTTTTCACCATCTCTCATCTTGAACTTTTCATCCAGCATCACTTAACAACTTTCCTTCTGTCCATAACTGGTGACTTAAAGAGATTCCTAATTTCTTCATGGCTGCCCCATCTCATTTACCACATTGACTAATTCTGGTGTTGCATGAGTGAGAAATGTGAGCTCATAATAACACATTATTCTGATTTGTCATCGGGACACTGTGACGCTACATTGCTGTATTCAGACTGCCAAAGGGCTGTGAAGCAACCAAACTGTGGTATGATTGTGTGTAAATTGTAAAGTTTTATGTTTTATTTTTATTAAATGCATTTTTTTCTCATAGGTATATTTAATAACATCTTTATTTCAGCAAATTTCTGACAAGATTATCATCACGAGAAAATTCCTGCTAGTTCTCAGTTTACTAGAGCGTACATACCACAGCCCAGATTTCCCTTTCTACTTTCCGAAATTTTAGTCCCAAGAGTAATGATTTTCTGCAGCATTGATCGCTTGTCTTATTTACAACAGTATTGCATTTTACTGTTAAATTTTATGTTCTTTATAGATTTTTATCACAATTTTATAATTTTAGTCTCTGATTGGAGTAGGCAATGCTTCAAAAGAGTCATAAGACACAGGAAATGTCACTTTTTATGTGAACTCATCGCATCTCTGAACTAATTAGGATTTCACAACAAGTCACTTACATGACTGGATATAAAAAGAGCATCCTAGCGAAGGTGGGTTTTCCATTAGTAAACATGGACTCTGTAAAAGACTGCATGGGTAGTCAACAATTTACTAATAATATATTTAGGATTTCCATCAGTTACAGTATATATTCTCAATTAAAGATCAATAAATTTGGACCAATCACTTCACATAAGGGACAAAGCCAAAAACCTGTATTGTAAATGATGATTGCATTTAACTGTGAGAGTCCAGGGACACTTTCCACATCAGCCTGTTTCAGAAAGTCAGCGCCAAACTATTTTAGACCAAACCTGTATTTCTGGTTAAATGAACTAAAATTGTGAATAAGATTTTTAGATTTAGCCTTGTAGAAGAATAGTTGCACATTTGGATAAAGATACTTATTGGCTATCCTAAAGAGATATAACACAGTATGTTAAAAAACATTTTGTACCTCTCTTATAACTGAAAATTTAATGTGAAATTATGCTAGTATTAGCTTAGCAGACATAGTAAAAACAGGTAGACAAGGGTAGTGAATCTAGCAAATGAGTACTTCACAATTAACATATTAGATTTGGTGTGTTTAATCTGGCACAGTAAATTTTTTAAACTAATGAATGTTAGGCAGACACTGTTACCTTTTTTCTTTGTTTGTTCCTTTCCTTTTACAGGTTTTGTGTTAGGCTAAGTTAAGGTAGTTTGCTGCTTTCTGTAATTTCATATTTTTCTTACAGAAAAGAGAAAAATATCTGTATTCTCATCTTAAAATGTCAATATCAATTTTTAGCATATCAACCTTTGGATTTGTTTTCTAAAAACCTACACCTCCACTTTTTAACTTTCTCTTCCTCATTTTTTTCACTGGACGACAACCTTCCAGGATAACACCATTGTTTTGAGTTTATAAACCTTTCCATCTGATGAACCATCGTAATGCTGCTAAAGCAGTGCCTGAAGTAGTATATATGTTTTTTTTATTTCTTCATTTATTTTCCTTTTTCACTCATTATTGTTTACACCTTACAATAACAAGGTTCCAGTGGAGGATCGTAATGGGGATTCAAACAAAGAGGTGAAGCAGACCACTGATAAGAATGAAGAAGGTGAGGGTGATGAGGAGGAAAATGAGGGGGCAGCAAAGGAAGAGACTGGAGATGATGAAGGAGAAACAGTAGGAGACGAAGCCTCCACAGAGAAGGAGGAGGCAGCAGTGGAAGAAACAGACGAGGTCACAGAAGACACTGTAATTGCTCCTTAACTAGACCCTAATCTCCCTTCGTTTTTCCTCTGCCTCCATCCCTGGAATGCTGATTTCCTCCACTCAGAATCTCGGTTTTCCCTTTAATCTCCTCCTTTACTCCATATTTAGGGTTTCCCTCATTTTCAAGTTCCTGTCAACCTTGTATCTGCATCTTCTCCTCAAGTCTCCCTCTGGACTCAGTAATTTACTAATTCACCTCTCCGAGATCCTAATCATCATTCTTACACGTCTCATCATTTCCAGTGGGTGTTTAATCTATTTATTATTGCCTTTCTGTCAGTTCCATTAGGTGTCTTATGTTTGGTTTTTGAGTTGATGACACATTCACTTACTATTAACTCTCCTGGTCAAGGTGTGTTAGTATAGGGTCCCCAGAAACACCTCACTCTGTCTAATTCAATTAGCCTGGTATGTGGCTGTGTCCCATTAGTGTGTGTGGCTGTGTGTGTTGGGTGTAGTCTCTGATGTCTCTAATGCTATTTTATTTCCACTGTCAGGAGGGCCAAGCAGAAGAGGAAGAAGAACAGGTGAGATTATCTAAAAAATTCACGTAACACTTATTTCACTATTTAATAAAGAACAGTGCTTTATTGATGTTTTATAGACACAATACACAGAAACAGCAGCAGTTACTGTCTCAGATTTTTAGTAGAAAGAACTACCTGCATTATATAAATGGCATGTGTATTTCATTTTTGTTTTATTTGAAAGGGGACAGGTTACTATTAACATACTATGGAACGCATGCAGAATAATTCAAGTGGGTGTTTAGTAATTCTTTCTTTTCTTAGCAGTCATTGCTGGTTTAGACCAGTCTTCACCTTTACCCAAAGATGTGTGCTTGCCAGTCATTCGGAAAATGTGTCATAATTTCTTCATTACTGACATGAGCTGAACATATAGGATTTCTAAAAAGTCTGGGGTCACTTAGAAATTTTTTCACATTATTTTGGAGGCTGTAAAATTTTGTGAAAGGAGTCTGTTAGAAGCCAGTAAATCTCACTTCTGTCCGATGACAGTGATAGTGAGGTGAGTTGTTGAGGATAGCCTGAACTTTTCTGTCAGTAAGCACTCCTGTTTTTGCTACTGTTAGCATCTGTTAGCTGCTGTTAGCCTCTGTTAGTGAAACTTTCTTTGAAATGGATCTAACATTGTTGGGCTTGGACACCAAGTTTATGAGAATGCATCAATTTGTTGGAAGACGTAATTACACACTAATCAATGTATAGTTATAAGTACAACATTCTGGGTTTTTTTGCATTAAATAACCTCCACAAATGACTGATTATACCTTTAAAGAAACTATTTAAATTTGGCTAGTCGAGTGTGTGAAGCATCAGTCTGTGTGAGTCAGTTGCAGTCTCATAATGGCCCCAAAAGAGCCTTTTTCTAAAACTTAAAAGTCTTCTTCTTCTAAGAAACCAGGACTACACCATGCAACGAAATAAAACAAACAAACAAGAAAACCCTTAAGACTTCATAGCAGAGAGAGTTTACTCTGTCTTAGGAAGATTTCCCTCCTGAAACAGCACAAACTGGCTCTAACTAGAAAAGAAAGAGAAGTGGGAGGTTTAAGTGCAAAACTAAGTAAGAAGACAAGTTCTCTAGTCTGAAAAACGAACCCCTGTAGATCTTCAGCTTAATAGCTTCGTTTAATGTTATCTACAATATACCATAAGACAGATAAGATCCTGGATGAAAATCACGCTATTCAATTAAAGCAAAAAATTAAAATGGGCAAAAACTCTTTGACACAGGATAAAGGAAGATTGGGAATCTAAATTTGTGGTGAATAAATCAAAAAATGCTTCTTTTTGGCACTGTGGACAAATGTAGTGGCTTAGAGGCAGTTTGCTGACACTAAAGTTGGATATTTATACAGAGTAAGCGGCATTGTGAACAAATGAGGCACATTAAACGTTATCACTCTGTTTTGCAACACCATCCCAAGGACTTAGCACTTGCGCTGAGCCATTTTCCTCCTTATAACAGAACAGTCAGTTATAACATAGCTCCACAGTTTGGTAAATCTATTTAGAGAAGATGCAGTAAGCTGCTATTCTGTGATAACAGAGTGACCAGTCTCTCTGAGCTGCTGTGGGAACCGACTTAGGTTACTGTAGGAAGCATGGGGTGAAATGTTTCCACATTACTTTAACAAACTGCTCTGCAAAGGTGTGTTTGATGAAACCAAAGTTGGAAGGATGAACTTCTCATTGCGGGTAACCTTGATTTCTTCACTATATTTTCTATTCATTTAAAGATTAAAGCGAGTCTTTGAAAAATGTGAATTTTTCTGTGTGACCCCATACTTTTGAATGGCAGTGAAAACATGCTGTACCGCCTCCCTCACTCTGTGTGTTTGTCAAGGCCAGTGAGGACTTTTTTTTTCTTTTTGTCTCCCATCCCTTTTACTGTTTACAGAAATCTGAGTGCTTAAGAAACATCTGCTTTTTAAAAATGTGTCGCACATGCTTGTGCAGTGTAAACGCTCATAATATGGGTTTTGAAGCAATTCTAACTGAGATAGGCTGCACGCAGTAATTGACTCACATGTTACACAACAAAAGGCTGATCTCATTTAGCATTTCAGAGTTGATATGTTGGGTTTTTTTGAGTTCATGTTCCAGCCCATCCATCACCTGACTGATTTCACACAGGCTAGGTCATGGGGGTCAAACTCATTTTACATTGTGGGCAACATACAGCCCACATACAGTTTAACTACACATTTAATCCCCTTTAATGTAAATCGATGTACAATTTCAGTACATCTCAATTTTTCTACACAGTAAAGAAATACTGCTGTAGTAAATGCAAGAAATCTGTCAGCACAAATAAATAAAAATGTAAAAATGCCAAAAAAGTTCTGGTAGCTCTCTGCCTAGAAATAGTCCTTTTTCCCCACTGTGGACCCACTATAAAAATAGAAATTTCTATAGTAGATGGTAAAAAAAACTTAAACAATAACAATTAAATCATAGAAAAGTTCTAACTATTACTTGGTTTAGTATGAATGACAGTGGTGGAGGTCTTTATCAGTAGGAAAAGCTGCAAAACTTATGAAAATAGAGATAAAAGTCCAATATTTATGCCCTACTTCACATTTCCCCCAGTGAGCCAGATTGAGGTCTTTGCAGGGCTGATTCTGGTCCCCGGGCCTTGTGTTTGACACCCCTGGTCTAGATGCATCAATATCAGAGCTGTGTCTTCTGGTTCCTCATGTACAC
>VVHJ01024599.1:16719-28879 GCA_015107715.1 Tylochromis polylepis
TTGCCCTCTTGGTTTGCTCCCTCCAGGAGGAAGAGGATTTGCAGTCAGAGGTAACTGTGCTTCTCTGATCGTCTCTTTCTGTGCGGTTCCTCTATACAGTCATCAGCAGTGTGGGTTTGATGGTGCAGATATCAGGGAAGACTGTCCAGATGGGTTTGGGAGGGTCTTGGTCTACTGTTTGATTTGCTTACTTTGAAGACTTCACCTGTCTACCCCTCTCTCTGTTCTCTCTTTATTACTATCTCCTCAAGATTTTTTTTTATCTTGCCTCTCTTTCTGCTAACATCCCGTTCTTCATTTCTTCCCAGTTCTCTAGCTGCTTCCTGACAACCTCGACTGTTCCCATAGTTTCATTTGAAATCATAAGACTTTTCCATACCGCATGCCTGTTGTGCTCTTTTGCTCCCCACACAGCCGGCTGACCTGCTGCCTGTTATTTTTTTTAGGAGGAAGAAGAGCTACGACAGCTTGAGGTAGATTCATGTGTTTTTTTGTTGTTTTTTTAAAAAAAAAACCTGCTTCTAGCCTTCCTGAGTTTGTCTTTTTCTTTGTTGTTGTTTTTGTTTAGTGACTCATTACTTTGTCAGTTTATTAATCCCTTTCACACCTCAAGCATTCCTTCAATGTTTAATATTTCACTACTTGTTAGCATATTTTGTCTTTTGCCAGAAACAATAGATTGGTCGCCTCGTGTCTGTTATAACAAAGAGTCAGAGTAAAATTCTAGACAAAAAACAACACATACCATCCAGAGTGATGATTAATACAGCACCTCCAGCATTTTTTCGTAGAGAAATGACCAGTATAGGGCTCATTAAAAGAGACAATAATAGTAACAACAGTGTTTACTTACTAATCCATTTTCCTCAGTTGTGACACTATGTTGAAAGAGTGCTTTGTGGGCCTTTTTTTTTTTTCTTGCCCTGGATTTTGCCCATCAGGACACATCCAGAAAACTTTTCAACTTCATGTGTGCCAACTTTCAAAAAGCAAACTCCCGCACTTGCTCTCGCACTGTTTCTCAGTCTGCACCCTGAGGACAGGGTTTGAAGTCTGGTGAGTTTTTCACCCAGCGTTGTTCATCTCAAGGGTAGCTCCTCTAAAGAGTCCACACCTTAACCATTCCCTAAATCAGACTCTGCCTCCTGCTGTACACCAGCACAATGAATAATCATTTGGTTCAAAAAGTCCAAGTTGTTAAAAAAAAAAGTCTCTGGTTCAAAGTGCTGTGTGAAAAGGGCTCTGCTTCTCAGAGACATTCCAGCCTCTGCCTGAGTTTCTGCTGCTTATGCTTCACTGCTTCGCCCTGCCGTTTTTCCGCTCTTCCTTCCCATCTGTTTTGTCCTTGTCCAACCTTTCTTGCAGGAGCAAAACGAACAAGGCGGTGTGGTAGTTTCTGGTGGTTCTACTTTTTTAAAGCTTGACAGACTTCCTCTTCTCTTCCTTTCTCCGTCTTTCTTTTGGTGTGCTGCATGGACTTTTAGGTCCACTTTCTATGGACATGCCTGCTGGTGTGCAGCATGATAAACCTGATCATATTTGGCCTGAACCTTAAAGGTGGATTTCATGTAGTAACAGATATGTGAGTCACATATGGACCATAATGTTGGTTTCTTTTTCAAAACTGCCTGATTTCATGTTTCACAGGAGGAAGAAGAGGCTGAAGTGCAAGAGGTATATCTGGATTATAAAATCTTTGTATATGTTTTGCATGGTGTGAATCACACGGAGACTGGGATTTTTTTTCAAGCATGATCTGATTGCCGAGAAGGACTGTGTACATGTTCAGGTGAACTTTGTCTCTCCTCAAGATCGTAATTGTCATCGGTTCAGTGAATATTGTGTGGAGTGTAACTCATATGGCCTCAGACAAAGATGACGTTGTTCAGAGTTGGAGCAAACTTTTATTAAACTTTCACAGAGAAACATTCTGCAAGTCTGCCAAGATTTTATCACTTTTTAGTTTTGATACCTAAAAAACATCTTGAACGTTCTGTTGTCTTCTTTAACTCTGCGTGCACGTGAGGATAACTCGGACATGTTTAGTTTTGTTGTACAGGGAGATGGGGCTCCCTGACTTGACAGGATGACATGTTTTTTTTAAAGGAGCCATGGCTTTTGTTTCTTTTTTTTGCCAAGAGCAATCTGAACAAAGGGGATGTGACAAGTTTCAAAGAGTATGGAGGAGACGGAGCACATCTTGTTCTTGTGCAATACTCAGAGGAAAAGAAAAAAATATTTCACGTTAGACGACCCACTGGGTTGTTTCCATGCTTAATGGATCTGTTTTCTTAGTGTTTTAGGTAACTGCTCTCTTAGTTTGTGTCACTGGTTGGAATGAAGTGGTTGTAGGATCAAATAATAGATAACAAAATCGTCTCTTTCTCCCTTGGTGAACGTGTTGTTTACTTCAAGACTAATCAGGAACAGCATCCGCGGCTTGAGTGGTAACACGTAAAACACGTGACACGCAGTTTAACATCATCTTACACGGTGCGCCTGCTTAAACACCACTCTTCTCTCACTTAGGTCAGCTCAGTAAAAACAGAACTCCATCACCAGTTTCCTCAGTTTTCTTTTTCGACCCTGCTGTCATCACCACCGCCCACACTTCTCTCAAATGACTTCTTCTCCATTTTTAACCCATCCTTAACACAGCCACTAACATGGGAAGTCCTCTCACCTTCCCACCATTTAAGCCATGACTTCACATAGCCCCCCTCCCTCTTCTTTTTTATTTTTTTATTTTTTCAAAGGAGGAAGAAGAAGAAGAAGAAGAAGAGTTGGAAGAAACACAGGTAGTATTACAGCAGTTTGTCACATGTGGTCTTCTGCCTGTGCTTGCCATGCTTGGTCCAGTGTTGTTAAGAGGCAAGATCTTTGTGTGCGACACAAACACACATCAAAAGGACATCTTGATAGCTCACTCATAGTAAGGACTGTTTTTTAAAATTGCAATTCGAATAGTTTTGTTTTATTTATGCAACAAACTAAGAAACAACTGCAGTCTTTCCACTTTGAATCCCACAAATCCTTCTCTAGCTGATGAGACTCGGGGCACTGAGGTAAAAGGTTTAACAATGACAGAGTCTCAGCTGTCACTGGGATCTCTTTTTTCCCCCCCACAAATAAAAGCTTGCACCGTTAGAAACATTAGAATAAAATACACAAAGGCACTTTAAACACACAGATTTTAATACGACCTTCTACCACTGTCACGTGTCTCTGCTTTCTGTGTGTGTGTGTTGGTTATCAATACACGATTTTGTCTTTTAACAGGAGGAAGAGGCTGAGTAGTTGAAGCCGAGCGATGCCGATGATGTCGATTTACTGCTCTCTAGGTAAAACCCTTTGCTTTTCTTTGGTGCTTCTGCTTTACCACTGGAGGGCAGTGCAATGTTATGTGGCTCGGTAGAGGAATGGCTAGAAACTTCTTGGTGTTGCTTTTCTCTTTGGCATTTATGTAACCAGATTAATTAAAAAGATAAACTTGCATTCAGTACAGTGTTTTTTCTTCTTCTTTTTTTTGTGCTTCCCTGACCCTTCCCTGACCCTGCTAACAAAGGTCTGTGCAAAATACAATTATGCAACCTGTATTGTATGCATGATGCAGTGGCATGCACTAATATCTAAAACAGACAAGTTTCTCATAAAAGCACTAACACCCTGCTTGCTTCACCTTTGTGTTTGGAAGGAGTTATCTTTTTAACCTGCACTTGCAGCAGCGTTTTTGCAGAGGACTGCCATTGCTGACTCCATCTGCAAACAGCCTCAGTGAGTACACAGCATGCCTGGGGATCACCTAGATCCACCACCAAAGCATCTCACTATTCCCTGTTTTCCCCGCCGAGCCAGTGGGACTAATGAAGATATTTGTGGTGATAATAATCCTAATCTTCTTTTAGCTCTTTTATGTGTTTAAAACCTCTATGACCGACTGAAGGAAGAGCTTTAGAGCTGGCCCTGAAAGAGTGGCAATGCCCACTCTCCCTCCCTCCCTCCCTTCTCTCTAAGCTGTGCGCCAGCCCCTGCGAGCCCCTGTCACGCCTCATTTGTGAAAGCTGTTAAGTGAGCTTCAGAAGTGCCTCGGGAGGAGCCGGCACGCTGGGTGGCACAGGCGTGGTGATGGTGGTGGCTTCCTCAGTCACCACGGACAACCCGGTAATGTGTGACCTATTTCTAGTCATCTGTTTTTCTTGTGTTGCAGCCCGAAGGAGCCTCCCGTTCCGTCTCTTCCCGACCCTTGACACTTGGCCCGCCCCCTCAGTCCCATCAGAAAGCCCCTCCACGTCTCCACAAAGCAGCACATGACCCTACTGGAAAGCACTGGTCATGTGCTTGAAGGCTCCATCCCAGCTGAAAACGCCTAACTCACATTTGCCTTACACCCTTCCCTGTTGCCTGCAATTTTGACTTAATTTTTATATTTTGCGTGTATAGACATACTGTAATGAAAAATGAGCAGAGTAGCCTAGCGGTGTTGGTTTGGTCGTTTGCCATGAGCAGCTTTTTGTAAAATGCACAGTTGTTTTGTAGAACTCAGATCATTTTCCCATGTTGTACTTGTAGAAGTTCTAGTTTTCTAACACAAAAGGGTGGCGACCTATAGAAAAACCAAAAAACCAAACAAACAAAAAAAGAAATCCTGGCATATTCTAGCTTGTGACTCCTGGCTTGTAGATTGTAGATTGAAAGTGTTATAAGTCACTCTCTTTCGTAACAGTTCTGTTCTTGTGCTCCTAACCTTATGCCTTATTTAACATTGAGTGTGTAAATTCAAACTGTGACTTCTAATGGCAGCAAGAAAGGAAATAGACACATGCTGCAAGACTGCAAACCACTCCGCCACCGCCACAGCTACTTCTGCCGGAAATGCTGTCTAATCAATGCACTTTGTTGAACGAAGAGTGAAATATGGCTGAGACGTTAGATGGAATGGAAAATAAAATAAAGTGGACTCGTAAAAACATTCTCGGTGGATCTTTATTTAAACTCTTTTGTTGGCATATTTATAGAAGAATGGACTATTGTGCATGTTGGGGAGTGTAGGGGTCAACAGGAAAACAAATGCCTCGTCCCATGAGATTTTTTTGTAGAGGTGGATGAGAACATACAATATTATTTTTAAACAGATGATCAAAAAAGAGTCAGGCATGTACAGTTCAGGCTTTACAGGCTAAGCGTTGTTACTATGCCCAATATACACCAACCTGTAATGTGTGCAGGAATGCCACAGATATGGTGCTTGATATAAATTCTTTCAATGAATAACTACAGTGGGGGAAATAATTACATGATCCCCTGCTGCATTTGTAAGATTGCTCATTTACAAAGAAAGGAACAGTGTCTTATTATGTTTAATTTTAATGGAGAGAGACAGAATATCAACCAAAAATTCAGAAAAGAAGCACATATTACATAAAAGTTAAATAAATAAATAAATCTGCATGTTAGAGTGGGGGGACACTGTAATAACTGTCAAACAAATGTAACACAGTAAAAATTACAGTATTTGCCTGAGAACTGTCATGAAATGGGATAACTAAGTAGAAGAAAAAAAATAAGAAAAACTTAATTGCAGATGTGTTAGCAAAAATAAAAGATTTCCCCTTTTATAAAAAAAAATAAATTGATGTATTCTGTGATGCATGAAACATCTACTGTGTTCCATTAAAAATACATCATCCTTTAAATCCAATCATTTGAAAAGGGAGGGACTCTGTAAGGCCCCTGGGAACGGGGGAATTACAGTGGGCAATATTTGCAGTCTCTCTCACACTGTGTATTTACATGTGTGTGTGTGTGTGTGTGTGTGTGTGTGTAGCATGGGCCAAAGTTCCCACTGAATTTGGTAATATTTAACGGGACAGTTTGGGGTGACATGGCTGAGCACCAGGCATGAGGCGGAAATAGCATCGATGACACTGTTTGCTTCTCATACACAGAAACTCCAGACCAAGGTGAGTGAAATGTTACACAGCTGGATTTTTGAAAATGCTTTGGATCATTTGAGAAAGGAATGGTTAAGAGGCATCTGCAGTTCATCGAGTAACTCACACTGCACCTAAGGGGTAAGAGGGTGTTTTTTTCTGAGCATGTAGCGATTGCTGCACCTGTGTTAAAGAGAGCACAGAGCTTTATCACAGGTTTATTCAGACTTAATTTACAGTTTGTGTATCTCGGGTAGCCTCTATTTGCATTGATGCCTTTCAATTTCAATTCAATTCAATTGGCTTTCAGTAAATTCTGAGTTCACTTTTGTAAATTCACAGGTTTGAATCAAACAAACAGACATTTTGTCACATTTTTCCTTTCATCATTTTGGTGTAGTGTGTTGGAGTTCTAAAATTAGCACTGAAAGTACAGACAGTGGAGGCAGATCAGAGCGTTAACAATAAGAAGGAATCTGGCAGTAAACTGTGCTTCAGAGCACTGAATTTATTACATTTCTGACCTCAATATTTACCTGTGGAAGGTTCAGGCATTCCTAAGGTGCTGGTCACCCTGAGGGGGGTATGAAGGAGTTAATAGTATTAGTATTAATATTACTTATAACGCTGTCATAGTTTCCTTCTCTAAGAACCACGAAGGTGTTTACAAAATGTTTCTGCCAAACTATCTAGTAGAGAATTTGAGATATTTTTAAAGCATGAAGAAAGTGTTTGTCCTGCTGCTGGCATGAGAGGAAAAGCCAAATGAGCCTCAAAGTTGAGGATTCATCCTCTTAAAACAGTGAATATATTTACATAATTCTGTACTTATCTATCTAGGAGACACTGAAATATTTATAACAGATGACAACAGAAAGCTTTAATGAAGTTGCATGATCGTCAGAATAAGGAGGGTTAATCTGCTGGGAACCATGAATGAATGATAAATGTTTTGATATTTCTCTGTGATCAAAAATGAACCATCGGGATAGCTGTCATGGTTAAAAACATGAAATTATGATTGACCACGCATCCATTAAGGGAATAATAGAATCACTGTTGTTTCAGGATCATTCTGCATTGAATAATGGACTGACTGATCAGTCATGGACACTTTCCCTCTGTTAGTGCTTCTACTGTCATGGAGGACTGAAGGTGAGAGTTCAGCTGAAAACAAGCGCAGTTTGTTTGTCTGGGGATGTGACACAGAGACCAGTAATGTGCTCGTATTAACAACTTCATTCATTGCTGTGGTGTGCTTGTTAGCAGCATCCGTCAGATTAAAACCACAGACATTAATTAGAGGGCCTAATGATCTATCTTCCCTTTATAATTAATTTTCTTAAAAATGGCCGCCTATCTAGTTAACAATTAGATGTACCCAGTGGTCAGGGGACTTCAGAGTCACTAGTTCACGGTCCCAATAGGAGGAAGCAGAAATTATGCTCATTAGTTTGACATTCTCTCATAACAATGGAAAGAAACTGCTCTATAGGCTGGCCTAGATATTTGTCAGACCTAATTTCCTAAATGGATGCATAATTCACAACTCAGCACACTGGCTGTAGAAGGTGCAGTTAGCTCACCACCAACAAGTTATACATCACCCTGAGCACTGTGCCATAAATGTCACGTTTCAAGGTTCATCATTAATATTAATTCCTGTTTTCTTTTACCCCTCAGCTTCGGAAAGCCACAAAATATGCTGGAATTCAATTGTGTTTTTATTTGCATCTTTGTTTCTGTGTCTCTGTGATTTTTTACATTTTTTTTTTTTTTTATAGAAACATGAAGAACACGCCCTAACATTTGGAGCCCAAATGTTTCCTCTGAGAATGTGTTCATCTATTTTAGTCCCAGTTATCTCATCGTTGTTGGTTTTTATATGTAGTTATTGTTAAAATGTTTTATTCCAATGTTTTCTTATTGTGAGTCCCAATGGACTGGACCTCATTCCCTGACAAACAATGAAATATTTTTGCTACATATTGATTAGCACAAGACCCTCTTCTTCTTTGGTGAATGCCCCAAATGTTTCTCACTGGTCCAATGAGGTGTTAAAAAAAACACCCAGAAACTGTCTTCTGAGGTGAAAGCTCAGTTATTTTTGGAGGGTAATGCCTGACTTTTATACCTCTCCCACTGACAAAGAAACCATCCACACCGCCCCCTTCCTTTAACCATACCTTTTTAGTGTCCCTCTTTCTTCCTAACTCAGTTTATCTCTATTTTGTCCACTGTTTACATGTCGACATGTGGACTGTTAAACTTGTTAATAAGAAGAATTTGCCAAAGTGGCAAACAAAATCAGGGAGTTGTGTTGTCTCTTACTATCTTGCACTCATTCTCTTCAGATGTTGAATTTTTTTAGCAACTTTATCTTCGTGAATCGCTACTTTATCGTGGTTGAGGGGTCTGTGTCCCAGGGATCCCAGGGGCTATTTTGTCAGGGGTCTTTTGGTCCCTGGTAGGGTCTCTAATGGCAAATTGGTTCCTGGGTGAGGGACCAGACAAAGAGTGATTCAAAAGACTCTTATGAGTGAAAAGTCTAGGGAACAGTTCACCCTGCCTGGGATAGGGTTACCGGGGCCTACTGAGACTAGCGATTGGGACATGGAACGTCAGCTCTCTGGTGGGGAAGGAGCCTGAGTTAGTGCATGAGGCTGAGAGGTACCAGGTAGATATAGTTGAGCTCACCGTAACGCACAGCTTGGACTCTGGAACCAGTCTCCTGGAGAGGTGCTGGACTCTGTCTCAGTCTGGAGTTGTCCGTGGTGAGAGGCGGTGGGCTGGGGTGGGTATCATAGTATCCCCTTGGCTTGCTCCCACTTCCAGCTGAGCTTTGACAGCATTCTGAGGTAGACTGGGGACATTGCGTCCAAATGCACCATGTTCAGCACCTCAGTTGCTGAAGATGCTGCACTGAGCAGTGACCTCTAAGTGTTTGGTGCCTGTCGTGGTGGTAACCCCTGAACCAGATGGTGAAGGTGAAGGGAGCCATCAGGCCAAAGAAGGAGTCCTATCACCTTGGCTTCCCTTTGTCACCAATTTTGTTCATAATTTTTATGGACAGAATTTCTAGGCGTAGCCAAGTAACGGCAGGCTTCCACTTGGGTGGTCTCAGATCTCATCTCTACTTTTTGCAGATGATGTGGCTCTGTTGGCTTCATCAGGTGGTGGCTTTCAGGAGTTCGCAGCCTAGTGTGAAGCGGAGGGAATGAGAATCAGCAATTCCAAGTCTGAGGCCATGGTCCTCAGCTGGGAAATAGTGGAGTGCCCACTCTGGGTCAGAGACGAGTTCCTGTCCCAGGTGGAAGAGTTTAAGTATCTCGGGGTCTTGTTCACAAGTGACGGGAGAAGGGAGCGGGAGATCGACAGACGAGCTGTCACGAGCTGTGGGTAGCGACCGAAAGAACAAGACTGAGGATACATCAGAACAGACAAGTTTTTGCCAATCTTTTATTGCCCAGTTTTTGTAAGCCTCAGTATGAATTGTAGCCTCAGTTTTCTGTTGTTAGCTAACATTTTGTCTTTTTCAGACCAGTCTTTGTAAACCTAGAGATAGTTGTGTGGAAAAGTCCCAGCTGATAATCAGTTTGTGAAATACCCAGACCAGCTTTTCTGGCACCAACAACCATCCCACATTCAAGGTCACTTAAAGCACCTTTCCTCCATATTTTGATGCTCAGTTTGAACTTCACCAGGTCATCTTGTCCATGTCTACATGTCTAAATGCTTTGAGATGCTGCTGGTTAGACATTTCAGTTAATAAATTGAAAAGCATAAGTGTCAGAAGACTTGCATACAAAACATAACAATTTCCTTGAAATCGTTGTGTAATTTTGAGTCACATTTGTTTCTAAGTTTGTTCTTAAGACAACATGAATGGACACATTTATAGTTATTTTGTTTATTTATTAATGTTTTTCCTTCATCTTGAACTTGTGTTTGTCCCCTGAATATGAAATGAAAAAAGAAAAATATTTTTTTTAGTTGACTAATTAGTCAATTCATGAATTCATGACACCACTTTAAGTAATGCACTACTAATGGATGATCATGCTGTATGTGAACACTGGTTTTGAAGGAGCCAATGTGCATTAGGCAAAAAAAGTAAAGCGATTTCTTGGATTAAATGATACTCGGTGTGTGATGCTTTAGATATTTTGGCAGACAAATTTTCTTGCTCCTGGACTGAGTGAAGCTAGTTGCTCCCCCATGAGTTTAGCCCTTATGTTAAGCTATGCTACATGGCTGCTTGCTGTTTGAGTACGATAGATTTTCTCATGTAACTCTCAGTAAGGCAGCCTGTAAGCTTGTTCCCCAAAATGTTCAAATATTTCTTTAAAAGTACTTCAGCGGTGGTAGGAAGTGATGCTCTGGGGATTTGTTTTGCTTGACTTATCTCAAAGATAATATCAGACTGATTTCTAGATCAGACTTGATGGAAAACAAACTTTCAGACAATGTTTTGTTTATGCTCTTTTTTAAGCAGTTGGAGCTCAAATAAAACTATACCCAGAAAACCTGACGGTCCTGAGAGGGGAAGAGGCCAGATTTACCTGCACTCCTTCTAACAGCCAGTGGACTGCTATGATTTGGCTGCTGGATGGTGAGGTAGCACTCACTATCTCTAATGAACATGGCATCCTGCCCTCCCTCAACCCGAATCTGATGGCTGAAAAAAAGAAAGACGGATGGATGCTTGTCCTGAATAACACAGAAAGACACAACCAGGGAGAAGTGACCTGCGATCTCCAGAACATTGATAGGAAAACATCGAGGCTGTTTGTGCAAGGTTTGTACATTCATGTGTGTGTGTACGTACGTTTATCTGTTGGAGAGTCAGCAGAAAAACTATGTAGGTGCATTTATGGATGCATGCATGCATCTTAGTGTATGTGTGTGGTACCTAGATTCACTGAAGCAAGATAGCAGCAAGGTAGGTTTTTTTCCAGTGCAGAGAATTTCAAAGGCTTTTGTGAAGCCATTTTCCCTCAAGGATACTCAGTTTCTTGTGAACTAGAGTCTGCAAGTGCTCTCTCACACACACACACACACACACACACACCAGGCAAAGAAACGAAGCAGATGGTGAAGGCTTTTAAAAACCTTTGCCTCAAAAACAACAGCAAAAGAATTTTGCCTTCCAACTTTCATGCCTAAATTAAGACTCTTTTTTTTGTTTTAGTTTGCTTTGAAATGGGAGACTGAAGATTGCATGTTTTCACTTTGCTGTAAAAGCAGCTGAACAAGCACCCAAGAGATCAATAGCAACGGTGGGGAATCATTAGGGCCAACGTGGTGGAGTGAAGTTGCTCAGGCATGTTTGATGGTCTCTGCATTACTCTGTGTTAATGGACGCGTGGGCGGTGTCGGGGATATGAACTGATTGGCCCCCAGATATAAGTACAAGTTGGAAATGCTTGGACACTCCATGCCAGTCAGAACAGGCTGCAGCAACAACCAATCTCATCTCCTCTTCATCCCTCATTTACTATATGCTGTAGGGATGCTATGCCAGAGCGAGGCACATTTGCTGAGAACTTTAGATTCAGGACATGAGATCAGGCATCAGTAATTTTTGCAGCTCAAAAAACTACAGTGAATGATGATTGATTAGATTTATTGGATGGATGCATGATTATTTTCTATCAAAATAACTATAAATTAAAGATCAAACTCAATCACTGTACTGTGAAGCTGCTGAGAGGATTAAATCAATTAGGGTGACATCAACTTACATCACTAATGCACCCACCATCTTTTTATTTCCATTGTCTTTAACTGTAGCAATGCAGAGATCTAGCGCAGCACAATAAATATACACTGCTCAAAAATAAATAAATAAAGGGAACACAAAAATAAGACACCCAGATCTGAATGAATGAAATATTCTTATTAAATATCTACAGTTGAAAGTGCTGACAACAAAAATCACACAAAAATTATCAATGGAAATCAAATTTAGCAACCCATGGAGGTCTGGATTTGGAGTCACACTCAAAATTGAAGTGGAAAAACACACTACAGGCTGATCCAACTTTGATGTAATGTCCTTAAAACAAGTCAAAATGAGGCTCAGTAGTGTGTGTGGCCTCCATGTGCCTGTATGACCTCCCTACAACGCCTGGGCATGCTCCTGATGAGGTGGCGGATGGTCTCCTGAGGGATCTCCTCCCAGACCTGGACTAAAGCATCCGCCAACTCCTGGACAGTCTGTGGTCCAA
>VVHJ01024605.1:2016-14113 GCA_015107715.1 Tylochromis polylepis
AAAAATGGGAGAGGGAAGGGTTGTGCGCGCGCGCGCGTGAAGACGAGACGGCATTGTGCGTAACGAACGAATGGAAAGTTGCCAAAAAAAAATCCTTTGTGGCCCAACTGGTGTGGTGACAGCTACCCCCCTGTGAGGGGAAAGTAGCAGGCTGAAATTCTTGCCGGCTTTAATGGCAGCGGTTATTAATCCGTGCTGCCTGGAAGCAGTGGAGCCGCACAACAATAAAGGTCTGGTAACTGAAACTAAACAGCCAGTGCCGAAGTTTATGAAGTTTGGTCACGTAGTTGATGTGGCTGAACTTAGGTCAGATGGTTTGACACGCTGTGCCTCCGATCAAACATTTGCCCATATACGGCCTCCCTCACCACATATACATACAAGTTATAATTAGACTAGGAGCAGCCTGATTAAGGAATTGCATCTTGGGGTATTTTATTTTGAAAAACTGCTACCCCTCGAATGAACAGCTCCACTGATATTCTATAGACCCTCATTGTTATTAGTGTTAAAAGCTAAAGTTAAAATCTCATTGCAGTCTATACAGTGTGTAGGTTGGCCCGTGATAAGAGGGGTGTTTGTGTGGTTTTCATATTTCAACAGCCATGTGATAATGTAAATATGTCTTTTGCACAACTGTGGATAAGTAAGGGGCATGGGGAGGGTTATGCTAAGTTCTTGCACAATCTACTGTAACTAACGGTGTGCTTTTTTATTTCTTTTTTCTTGCAGAGTGCCCACATACCGAGGGAAACAGAAAGAGGCCCACATAACGGTAGGTGTCCTACAGGGCACCGTGGGAATACAGTCTGTGCTGGGCTCCCTGGTTGGCTAAAAGGCTGGTTTGAATTTCACCTTGACATTAAAGGCAAATTATTGCCTCCTAGTGGACAACTTTGTCAATTGACCCTATGGAGAGTTGTCCGGGACCATGACTCTCCATTTTTTTTTCTTTTGTTAAAGCTAAAAAAAAAGAGCTGTTTCATCTCTAAATCTTACCCGCTGGACGCGTTCATCCTGAACAGCATTCCTCCTCATTTGAGGTTAAGCTGGGGAAATGTTATAGAGACCAGAGTCTTTTATAGAAAGGAATGTCACCCTCTTGGCCCAAAGTTTCATTTTGCACAATCCCAGCATTGCCCAATATAAATTGGACAATCAGAAGCTGAACTTCGTGATGTTGTTCAGGCCCGGCATGTTTGGTTTGGCTTCCCAGAGGGCTCTCAGACTGGGGTTGTTTTAGGTCCAGCAATGCTCTGAGTGATGTTCTGGAGGTGTTGCCGGTCTGTGTGCTAACATCTTTCTCAAGAGCAGAACTCCTGCAAAGACTCAGTGATAGGAGGTTGGGGGGACGGGGGGGAATAGACTGAAGGTGAAAAGCGCACAACAGGCTATTATTTTACAACTTTAGGCAATGTGGATCATAATTGGGCAGTGCTGCTTTACAAAAAAATGGGGTGACATTCAAGACCAGAGAATATTCAGTACAGGCGACGACATCTCCGACTCCGAGTCAGGGTGCATCTGTCCCAGGGGATTCTTCTATAGTTACCATGGATATGTGGAAAGATTAGCTTAGTTTAAAAAAAAAAAAAAAAGACTAAGTCTGAGTTAGTAGATCAAAATGCTGAAATAATAACCTAAAATTTTGACCTATAGATGGCAATAGTGGTAAAGACTACTAATGAGACTGAAGGATACCGCTGACTGACATGTGAGGGGGCGGTAAATACATTTGAGGGTCACACATATGTTGATGGGGCTTGTTAACCTAAAGTAACAGATAAACTGTTAACACTGCGATGAAGAGGTGAAATGGGCGAATGAACTCCTGAAAAAGTAAGCCAATAGTTTATGGGTAAAAAGTTGAGACTGCTTTCTAAACGGTGAATGGTAAGCTAAAAGTAATCGCACGGATTAATTGGTAAGCTGAGAGTAGTCCGGATCTAATTAGCTCAAATAAACAAGAGCTGGTGTTGATGAAGGGGTTCTTGAGTCTATCTGAGAGGCCTTTGGTGACACTGGGGGGGTGGTAACGTCACTCCTGAAGTGAAAAGTGAAAGGGGTTGGAAACACCGACATAGAGAAGTACTTGTTAATTTCAGTGAGGAATTACGTAAGTGTGTAAAAGTAGGTCAGTCTGTATTTGATGGTAGACACCGAGCACTACTCGATGGAATAATACAACATAAAACGTGTGTGTGCATGTTTATGTGTATGGTGTTTGTTGTGAGCCTGCCAATTTTTTTTATTCACATCCCCATTTAGGTGTGTGTGTGTTCAGGAGTGACAAGCTTATACTACGGCTCCTCTGCCATTTTCTAACTGTGTGCACTGTGACTCTGTCTCCCAGTGATCCCTCTGATGGAGGTGTACAACAAGAGTTTGTGTCAACCTCGGGAGCTTTTGGTGGAAATTCTGCAGGAGTATCCAGATGAGGTGGAGCATATCTTCATCCCGTCGTGCGTCGTTTTAACACGCTGTGCCGGCTGCTGCAATGATGAGATGCTGCAGTGCACGCCAACATCCACTTATAACGTTACAATGGAGGTTAGCAACATTATTTGGAACAGTAATACTTGTGTTTTTATATTGTTTTTTCTTATTTGGCTGTTAGCCAGCATATGTCTGTATTCTAAATGTGGACACTTATGTAGTTTATTTTTGCCCAAACGTCAAGCTAAGGAGGTGCATGGGCTTTACAAGTGTCTGTCCAACCAGCCCAGGGCCCTCCTAGTGCTTAGCATATAAAAGCCCCTTCAGCCTGTCCAAGTGCACATAGCTCAAAGGCTGCTTAGGTGTGACCTTTGGGCAAAAATGAACCCTATTGTTGCATGCAAAAAGAGGTGCCCTATTTTGATTTTAATCTTTGCCCCTGTGAGAGAGACTGTGCAAAACTCAGGACTACTGACAGGTGAAAAAGCAAAGAGGAGATTGTTGTCTCTGTTCTCAGTTTAAGGTCTTTTTTAACTTTCCATTGTTCTTGTTTTGTTGTTGTTGTTGCCCAATTGCAGTTTTTAGTTTTAGACACCTGAAAAAGAAGCCAATTTTAACGTCTTAAGACCCATAGTGTTGTTTATGACCAATACGCACCACATATCCTCTAAACATGAATAGTGAAGATATCTGAAGTTAGCGTTTCCCAGCTCTTGGTTGTCTGTGAGCAGTAGGGTAGAAAAAACACAGTTTTTCTAGAAAATTGTCCAATTCCTGAAGATGGCAGACATGACAGATTGAGATATTCATTCCTCTTGAATTCATGTAGATTTTTTTTTTCTCTTCATCTGGTGTTAACATCAACACATCTGACTAATGTAAACATTCTCTTTCAGATCTTTGTCTTTGACCTCTTTCTGTGCATTCGGTTCCAGTCGGATCTGCCTTGTCTATTACATTACTTCCCTGACTTTAACTCGAGGAACAGTGAACGACACTGACTATATAGAAATACGACACACCAACGTGTATTTCATATTTGTCATTTATCTTTTACAGATTAAAAGGATTAATCCCAGGAGGCAACAAAATGATATTTTCATGAGTTTTACAGAACACAGCGCATGCGAGTGTAGGTAAGAAACCCTTGAACACACACACACACACACACACACACACACACACACACACACACATATTCACATCCACACAAAGCACAGCCAAACGTCACTGCAGGTAAATCACCGTGCCTTTGTGAAGCAGAGTGGAAGTTGGCCAAGCACGCCATGTGAAGTTATTGTTTGAAGTTTTCATCTGACACATTCGCCAGATGTGTATCACCTAAATCCATATCTTATCTTTGCTTCTTTCACTTGATTGATTCTAAAAAGACCTAAGCAGGTTTGAACACATCACAGCAGACATTCACAGTGCTGCTTAAATTCATCTTGGTTCCTCCGGGTACAGAGCCCTCTAAAGCATTGTTTGCCACTGCGACATGTGGAGGTCGCTCCTCGGTCCATAGTTTAGATATAGATCTGTGAGATAAGTGTTGTAAAGTGCCATTTTGCATTTTACTGGGGCAATATGGTGCAGCACAATCAGCACTGTATTATTGTTCGAACCATGTGCACTGCAGATTCTGTCCATCTCATTTCCTTCCCTGTGCAAATTACCCCAACTTCTGTTATGTATGCAAAGGCTCTGCATCAGTGGAAACCAGGTATATATGGCTTCTATTCAGAGGCTTTTATTCAGTGTTATATTTAGATATGGCCTTGTCTTAGGTTTGATGGTTTCACAAGTTGTCTCTGGACGCTCTTACAGACTGCCCAGAGACAAGGTTAACTGTGACTGAAATTACCATGGATCCAGTCAGTTTGCTGTTTTGCTTTGACTGGCAGAAATAGGTGGCATCCAAAAGTGAAACAAACATCATTATCAACATCAAATGATGTCCCTCTTGTGGCCTAGCACCAACAAACACTATATAATCACTTTTTCTTGTCACCTTTTTTGCTGTTTCCTATTGGCCATGTGTAGTTTTCCACACCCATGTCATCATAATGGCAGATTTGAGCTCTGTGTCATGAATTAGTAAACTTTGACACAGCGTCCAAGGGTAGGGGGCATGCATCATCCTCCCACGTTTCAGGAAAACCCGACAAGAAAGCAAACATTGCAAGTATGAGTATTGGCCGAAGGCCGGGTTGAATAGCTGTTTGTTTTTTTACTTTATCTCATGTTGAAGCCACTTTTTTTAAGCTTTTAAAACTTTCTCTGGTGTGAGGATTTACCGGTCCATCAAACTTCCAAATTTGGGCAAAATATCCGCAGGGAATTAGTTCCGCCTTTCTGCAGCAGTGACTTCCTAGTTCACCATTTAGTTGAAGTTATAAACTTTTAAGACATGTTTATAAAAATGTTGATGCTGCTATCAATCCATTTAGTTCTGTTTAAAATTATGACTTAACTATCGTTTAGAGGAAGTGCTTCATAGGCATTAAGTTACTGGGAAACTGTACTTTACTATACATATATATATATATATATATATATATAGTAAAGTACATTAAGGGGTTGGTTGATAGTTTTGGTTCTGTTGTAAGTTTACAACCCTTCTGGGAATCTGTTGGCTAGTCTGAAGACTTGGCCTCTGGGTGCAGTGGCCAGTCTTTTGGGGCTTTCACTGCAGTCAGTAGTTATCTGCGCCAAGATCTCTTTTTATGTCAGTTGGTCATTATTTATGACTGCACATCAAAAGCTACATTGTCCCTGAATGATCGCTGATGGTGCTGATGTTACATTTTAGCAAATGCAATCCCTCTTTAGCTCACCACTTGGACTGACTGCATTTGATGTGATTGGCCAGTAGAATTCAGGCATATGTAAATGAGAAAGCTTTGCCAGCAGATTCATACTCGGTGTACCTACAGGTACAGACATACCTACACTAAAAATCTGATCAGCATGCCCCTGGTTTGGAGAGGCAGACTCCTTTGGAAAAAAGCTACTCAGTCCTATACTTTGTGTTTTTGTGAGTGGTGCTTAAAATACCAACTAAGCCACACTTTAGCTATACGGCGGTACAAACTCTAGCTATAACCCAGTCTAACTATTTAAAGGGTCTATCTACAAGTATAGCGCAGGCTTTAGTATAGTTTTGTTCTTGTAACTACTCAACTTTTAAATTAAGACTGAAGGTAGATGTTTAGCTTATAATATGGTAGTTTTACTATGTTGCTACTTTCATTGAAGTAAAGAATTTGGATTCTAATGTACTACTTGTAAACACATATACTGTCCATGTCCACTGTCCATCCTGTGTAGACGTGCTGTACTACTCTTGCTATACTAAGCAGGAACTTGGCAAGTTGTCTATTACCTTGCAGGAAACATTGTTTCCTAAGACTTTGGAATAACTGTTGCCTTCAGATATGCCAGCAACTCCACACTGTTATCGGCTGGGAAGTAAAGCCAACCTGTCAAAATGTGTTTGTAGTTGTGTGTATGTGTTTTGTGTGGATCCATCAATGAATACAACCCAAGCACGATTTCCCAATAAACTGATTTCACTTGCCAGTTGCAGATGCCAGATACTTGAAAAGAAACCAGATTTATCATAGGTTCTGGTAAAGGACGGTGATGCAATGTGATTTGAAAAGATTCATGTGATTCCACCCATGATGATACTAAGCCCCCAGTCCCCGATGATCTTGATAAGTATCTGTTTACCGGGATCCAGTTGCATGCTGTGATCTAATGTCATGTTGTTTTGTTTCTGCCTTTCAGGTTAAAGAATGAAGTGAAAGAAAAGAAAGAAAAGTGAGTACAGCGCTCTTTCTGCATGGAGATTGTGATTTGGGTGGAAAACAATAGGGACTTGAGATTTGATCTTTTTCCGGTTTTGCCTTGCCAACAAACAATCATTTGTCTGCAACTCTCAGTCTTCCCAAAATTATACTATAGTCCCTTTTGAACATAAATGATGTGCCTGTTATTTTCCCACTCCCACTTCCTCTTTTTTTCTTTCTTTCATATAAAGAAAAGAAACACAAAAACGCAGATAGAGAAGCCAAAAACAATAACATGTCATCAAAACCTCAGTGAACAAGCAACATGAGATTGTCCTATAGTGAGCACAAATTATCATGCTGCTCTCAGATAATAAACATTGGGAATACCAGCTAATCCCACTCAGGTCAATGAGTGACACTTAATGAGTTCATTGCACTCGCAAACCTGTCCTTTACACCTTTCCCACCTTTTCTATCTCATCTGCATTCCTCTCCCTCGTCTTTACTGTTTAGATGCCACTTGACTTCTGCAACTCTGGTTTCTGACTCCTCTGATTTAGATAACAGTGTTTTCGAAGCTCTGTTAAACTTTTGTGTTTATAGTCCTATCTTAAGAGGCCTCCCTTCGAATACTACAGAAGTCAGTGTGCTAAGGGTCATTAAACTCTTTAGTAGCCGTTGATATTTTTCCATTGTGGGGTTGTTGTTTTGGTTTTATGTCAGGTCGTCTGTCATATAGATAAGGGGTATCTGCGTGACCGTCTTGAACCTTGCTTTAACTGTTTTTGCGAATGTGGCTTTGGTGACGTGCTCCTTTAGAGCAACGGTTCATGTTCTTGTTTCTGATATTTTGATTCATGTTGGCTTTAACATGGACGCTAACCTCTCTACAGCGAGAGACTCAGAGTCTGTTAGGGTGACTCATCATGCTGAGGTTGTGAAATTAGTTAATTATCAACGTCTCTGCGGAAATTGCGTGGATTTTACATTTGCAACACGTCTGCTTCATTCTGTTCCACAGACCTAGATGCTGTATTTATCAATCAGTCCCAAATGGGGCTTAGTTAGCCCCATTTATGACTTCTGCAGTCTGTGATCCAGATACATAATATTTCCCTGAGTCGAAATGCTATTTTTAGTCATGCTCACAGTGTGGCTCTAGTAATAGTAATGACAGTCTCTTTTCAGTTTGCCAGTCCATCCACAGTTTTCCTTGAACCAAAAATTCTCTACAATTATTATTGCATTTTGTACGAGAAACCTATGATCCTTTCAATATTAATCATGACTCTGGTTATCCCCCGACTTATTCTCTATCACATTTATGGTTACGGGAAAAAAACAATTAGTGGGTGGACAGTCTTGAAATTTTACACACATCCATTGAGTGGTGATGGTCTGCAGAAAATAATTTGATCCCCTCCAATCATTCATAAAGCACCATCAATATCACCTGCTTTGGATTATGAACCAATATTTGTATAACTAACAACATAGCACCACCAGCCTTGGCTGCACATACTGCTAATTAGCAAATGTTATCATGCTAACACACTAAACCAAGGCTAAATAGCCTTTTACCTAGCTACATATCAACATGTTAGAATTGTCATTGTGAGCAAGTTACCATGCTGATGTTGCATTGAGCTCAAAGCACCGCTGTGCTAAAGTTAAAGTTAAACCTAAAAGAGCTGCTAGCATGGCTGCAGCCTTCCTACCCTGATTTTTATGCAATGCAGCAGTCATTTTCATCAAATGAAATTTGGTTTGCCCATCAATAAGGTAGCTTGGTGTCAAGTGCAGAGTGGACAGGTGGAAAGAGAAGTGTAAAATAATGAAAGATTCAGTCAGATGAGAATCCAGGATTAAAAATCTAATAATAGTCTAAAAATCTAAGATTCTTTCACAGACTGCACTACCAACTTTTAAAGTCTCAGCAGCAAAACCTTCAAGAAAAACATCTGTCATACAAAGAAGCAGATCTCTATCAGATCAAGAGGGCAACTTTATTTTTAAGATCACCTGCTGAAGCATAATAAGTTTAAAAAAAATAGCATCTATGTGACTGAATAATGGAGTAACATCATGTTATGTGCTTCGCTATACAGCTCTATGAAAAATGAAGTTTTCACAGGACTTTATACAGTCCTGTGAAAAACTAAGTACACCCTTTTTGCTTCCACAGCAATTAAAAGAGTAAGTAGCAGCCAAGTGCTGATAATGAAATGTACTTGGTTAATTGATAAGCATTTAATCAAGTACATTTGCTGATTATCAATTAATTGATAATCGATTAATTGATACCTCTTTAAAAGTAAAGTTTTTGGCAGTTTTCTGGTCTGGAACATTCAGCTGTGTGTTAACACAATGCCAAAATCTTCCCAGGAGTGGACGTCCCAGTCAGCTCAACCCAAGGTCAGACCCTGCAATGCTCAGAGAAACTACAGACTCTACAGGCCTCAGTTAGCATGTTAAATGTATGGCTTGTTTGGAAGGCTGCCAGGAAAAAGCCTCTTCACTCTAAAAAGACAATGGCAGCATGTCTTAGGTTTGCAAAGTTGCATCTGAACAAACCCCAAGACTTCTGGAACGATGTCCTTTGGACAGATGAGACCAAAGTGGAGACGTTTGGCCATAATTCACAGCACCGCATTTGGGGAAAACAAGCACAACTCATATCAACTATCAGCCACAGTGATAGAGGGATGATAATTTGGGTTTGTTTTCAAGCCAAAGGACCTGGGCAACTTGCAGTCATTGAGTCGGCCATGAACACCTCTATATACCAAAGTATTCTAGAGACCATGTGAGGCCATCTGTCCGGCAACCAAAGCTTGGTCCTAACTGGGTCATACAACAAGGACAATGAACCCAAGCACAGCAGCAAATCTCCAACAGAATGGCTTTAAAAGCAAAGAATCAAGGTGCTGCAATGGCCTTGTCAAAGTCCAGACCTCAACCTGATCAAAATCCTGTGGAGGGGCATTGGAGCAGTGCATGAATGAATGCCCGCAAACATCAATGAACTGGAGCATCGTTGTGAAGAAAAGTGGACCAAAATTTCTCCAGAAGGATGTGAGAGACTCAAAGTCATACAGAAAATAACTGCTTCAAGATATTGCTGCTAAAAATGGTTTGACAAGCTCTTGAATCATGGGGTGCACTTAGTTTTTCCCAGGACTACATAGAGTCCTGTTAAAACTTTCTTTTTCACATGACTGTGAGTCTAACACTGCAGTCGTATCATGTCTTCTGCGCATGATACAATTGCAGTGCTTTTATTTATTTCTTATTCTTCCTAATATTTATACTATTTTATATTTTTTTCTTACTTAGACAATAGCATTAATGTACTGTATATATGCTAGCCATAAATATCAATAGATACTTGTAATCATGATTTTTGCTGTTACGTTTAACTAACAAAAGTTTCCAGCATAGTTAAAAATGCCTTATGCAGTGGAAACATATCTGACTCAGCCTGTTATAAATAAAGCATATGAAATCCAACCGATACACTGGGTGCATGCTCTGTAAGCACACACTGGCCTGTTCCCATTGTATTGCAGTTTGTAACAAGTTGAGTTAGTGATAAAGAGTTGACCCAGATAGACTGAAAGATGCAGTTTTGTCAAAGTCCAGGTTTTTTTGTCTTCATATCATCTGGAAAATTTCCACCCACCGCAACCTTCAAAGTAGAATACGCTTTCACTCTCTGCAGAGTCATTGTACTTATTATTTAAACATATATACATATCTTTTGAGCCCAGTTTTGGCCAGTGAAGGAATTTAGTCTCAGAATATGCGATATTAATCATATAGTAATTAATCAAATAGTCCGGCTGTTTCTTGAGAAATCAGGGGAGATAAGTTGCTGTTTCGCCTTCTAAAAGTGTCATTTGTAGGTCATTTAACTCATAATGGAGTTACTTTCTCACTACGCTTATTCATTTCACATCATATCTCATCGTAATAATTGGGATATGGTCCAGTGACCCTTGTGTGAAGTTAGAATCCAATCCACAAGCCAATCAGTAACAATAATTAAAACTGTTAGCTAATACAATGATATACATTTTTTTTTAAAAACCCATTGCAATCAATTGATGTTGGCTTGAGCAATTATCATTCTGAGATTTTAGCACATCACTCTCATCAGTCTCTCAGGCGTCTCTCTGCCTTGTTGTCCTGTCTCTCTTGCAGAAAATCCCGGACAGGCAGGGGTAAAGGCCAAAAGAGAAAACGAAAGAAAAACCCTGAAAAAACAATTCACGATGCGTATGTCAGCTCTGCCTTCTCCACCTACCTGCACCTGAGTGTTGCGCTTCTCATAATTAAGCTAATCTGGGAGGAGTTATTTTGCCCCTTTTAATTTGTATCATTTAATTTGCTCATCGGCCCTATCAATTAGCATGTTGCTTCCGTGTGGTGTCCTAACTTTGTCTCGTCAGCCATGTCCTCAATATTCGGAATCCAAGACTGTATATAAAAGACATACAGTTTTTAGGTTTCAGGAACTTCCACTGTGGAAGTTTTTCAAACCTGTATTCTTTCTTCTGGTCAGCAGGGGAATTTTAGCTATCCGGCTTCTTGGTCAGATCCATTCCTCGGTCGTTTGAACACACCACAATGGAAAAAAAAAAGTCTTTGTTAACGAATGGGTAATGTCATATTGGCTGTGTCCACCTTTTAACTACAGTCTATGTTCAGAATATTAGAGTATGCCCTGTTTGCCGATGTGTTTTGCAAAGGTAGCTTCAGTAAAACTTTAAGTGATAACTAGGGGGTACTGCAGACTTGACCACATACCAACTTGCAAGGAATAAACATTAACCTCAAAATCTCAAAATCTCCAACTAATCTCCTTGTAATATAACCAAGGCGATGGTTGACTGATGTTTGGGACGAGATACAGCACTGTATCATAAAACCGACAAAAACCTGGGGTTCAAATTGGCTGTGACTTCTTGTCAGATAGCTCTTTTTATTATTGATAATGCACACGTTTAAAGGAGTTGGAATAAACAGATCTTAGATCAGATGTTAGCTGTAACATGAACCTCCTGCCTACTGAAACTGATCTCAGATCCACCAGCATGGCTTTGCCAACTGGCTCATACTGTTCTGGTATCTGTGCTGGGATCACCAGGGTTGTAATCATAGTCCCGTCTTCAGTGTTGAGTCTGTGCTGCTTTGCTGTGTCTCGTACCTGTCTCCTTTCCCTACTTTGTTCCTTTCATCTTTACAAACTGTTTTTTGTTTTTTTTTTTGCTGTCCTGTGCTTAATGCTGGTACTTTTCATGTTATGTGAAGATATGAGTGATGGCTATCTATTGACTTTTTTTTTCAGCAAATTGTTTAGCAAGGACTTTTTTTATTTCTTTGTTTGCCTGCTTTTGTGTCTGAAACCATAAAAAAACTAATATTTTATTCAAAAATAATATAACGAGATCATGTTTCTTCAGTGTTCATACTGTGAAGAGATTCCTGTTTGTATTTTCACTTGTAATTTGTATATTGAGATGTCAATGAAGTATCTGGGGCTTCACACCTGCTGAGAATTGTAATTCAGATGACTTTCAGCCTTTGTTTTGATTTCATGTCTCTCTGTGGGAAACCTAGTCCTCAGCTTTCCTTCAATAAAATGAAATCTTTCCTAACAGTGCATCAAACAGACCCTCGAGTCTTCTTTATCATGAGTTTAGAGTGAGAGTGAGAAGTGCGCTGTCACTGACCCGCACTTTAAAGCCATATGTTGCTTTGTGATGCATGAACTGGTCTCGAGCTTTGCTAACTGCATGTCTAACACATATTGTTCATTCAGGAGAGGTCGAATCAGCTAGGCAAGGATGGAGGCGGGGGGG
>VVHJ01024605.1:23437-35810 GCA_015107715.1 Tylochromis polylepis
GTGAAAAGAGGACAAGGTTGGAATGGAGGCGAGCAGGTGTGAGACGGGACAAGGTGAAGGAAGGGAGAGTGGTGCAAAGCTGAGGGGGGAGCACACTGTGTCCTCATTCATCTGTAGGTGTGTTTGAATGTAGAAGAACAAGAGAAACTGAGGTCAGCGAATGTGATATTCCCACTGACAGAAAAGAGGACTGTAGAGCTGAACTGGGCAAAGGTTGTGAGTTTTAAACTGACATCATTGCGTTACATTTATGAAGTGTATACGCGACTGGGCAGACTGGTCAATTGTGGCTTTGCCAGCCTGGCTCCAGAGCACCCACTCAACTCTCACATGGGTGTAGTCCAGCTTACCCTCGTTATAACAGCATTATCATTCACCAAAAATACCGATGCGTGCACTTGCAATTGTCTGCATGCGTGTATTTTGTTTTCATGTACAAGAAAATAAATGCATCAATTGATCAATTCACTTTAGTGATTACTTCCTCTCACCGCTCTCTCTCTGTCTCTTTTTCCGTGTGCTATATTCAGATCTACTTTGAATTGCACAGAACTGAAATCATGCGTGACTGTGCTGCCACAATGCTTCTTGCCTGTTTTTAGTCAAATCAAGTGTGATATTTTTGGGACAACTCTTTAAACTTAGGTGTGTCAAGATTTTTTTTTCTTGTGAAACACCTAAATCAATACCAGAGCAGTCTCAAACTATTATATCAATCTTCTTATCGAAACATTCTTTTAACTTTGCCCCTGCTCAGGGAGGATCGAGTTCAGGAACAATGAGGGATTCTGTGTCTTGTTTAAGAGCACTTCTGTAGGGCAGAGGGTCACTGACCCAGCACGTCTGCACCAAAGCTATCTAATTAGCAGTTGAGCAGTTTTGAAAAGTAATTTACTGGCATTACACTGTGTGCTGTATAACTGCGAGATCTGCAAGTGAGGAAGTGATGTGAGCTGGGGGAATTACTGCAGATCAGGCAGAAAGGAGCTCGATTTGTGTAGTGTTTTGTATTAGACAGGCCTGGCCTTGTTAGAGAATCCACAAGGGCTCAGTGTTAAAACTTGGCAAACCATTCATCTACCGATCAACTGCAAATCACTCAGAAAACAGAAGAGGAAGCCGACTTTAAAAGGGATGAAATTTTAGGATTACAGCAGAGAACAACACTAATTTACTCCCTCATTCTTCCAAAAGAAAATCAGTGATTAAATCGTCAGTGACACCTGCAAGATTATGGTGAACATGGATAAAAGGAGGCTCTCTAGTGAAACTTGACTCTTGTAATCCCAAAGTCCAAAAAGTAGTTCTGGCTTCATCTCGGTGCAAGTGTGTGCATGTATGCTGTCTGACTTCTTATCTAACAGTTTGGTTTGTTTTTGTTTTTGTTATATTGTTATATAAAAGGCCTTCCAAAACTTGTTTAATGAAAGGCAACATCTATCATCTGCTTGTCTGTCTCTAGCTGAATTAACATCAATTTTTATGCCTGCAACAAACCTAAAATACGGTATAATGTAAGATGGGAACTAGTCACCCTCCACTTTATTAGTTACACCTAATCAGTTGCTTACCACAAATATTGAATCGGCCACCCTAAGTCAATGCATTTAGTCATCTAGACTTCTTGATGTTCAAACTGAGCATCAGAATGGGGACCATCCCAGTTACTTTGAACATGGCATGGTTGTTTGTGTCAAAAGACTAGTCGGAGTATTTCAGAAACTGTTGATCTCCTGGGATTTTCCCAGTTTCTAGGGTTTACAGAGAATGATCTGAAAAACAGAAAATATCCAGTGAGCGGCAGTTCTGTGGGAGGAAATGCCTTGTTGATGCCAGAGATCAGAGGAGAACTAGGCAAGCCTGCTTTGTCCTGATAGGAAGGCAACACTAAGTCAAATAAACGGTTTTTACAACCGAAGTATCTATAAGAGCATCTCTGAACGCACAATACTTGAAATCTTGAAGCAGATGTGCTATAACAGCAGAAAATCAAATTGGGTGGCACTCCTGACAGCTTAAAATAGGAAACCAAGGCTACAGTTTACATAGTCTCCATACTGATGGTGTCACATCAATATGGACCAAAATGTCTGAGCACTGTTTCCAGCACCTGAATCACTTCTGAAAGCAAAACAGGGTCCAGCCTGGTACTTGCAAAGTGTACTTAATAAAATGGGCATAAGCAATGCAATTTCCATGAACAATTTGTTACTGTAAAATATAACTATATGCCCCCTCACAACTACCCTGCAGTCATTTTTTTCTTTCTTGAACTGTTACAAGATATCGGCTTTGTCTGTTTTCAATAGCTTTAGCAACTTTACTGCAGATGAACATTGGCTAGACCTGATTAATCACTACAGGACTCTCTGTCACATTGCTAGCTAAACTTTAACGCTGTTCTCAGCCAAACTGACACTAGAAACCACATCACACTCTCACAACAATCTGAACACAGTGTAAATGTACTAATAACCACAAGACATTTAAATCCATGATTTGAACTTAAACTTTTACATTCCCATGAAATGCTGCACTTGAAAAATTTTTAAAATATTATACTGAAAAAAGAGAGTAATGTACTGTTAATATTTGAGCCTCAAAGGTGCTACAAGCTGCCCTACATTTGTACAGTGAACTTATTTAAACATTTCTGGTCCCTTTGTTGTTCACTTACTAGCGGGCCGTGTGGGAACAACAATTCACAAACAATCGCCTTGTTAAAAAAAGTATCCTCTAAGAATGATACACTACTGTACAAAAGAATTATTTCACTGCACAAAAAATTAGCTTACCTTTACTGACCATTTTAACCCCATGACGTTTAAATCCTATCCATTACGCTTGAAAATCTTGGTTAGTTGGGAACAAATAAATTAATCATTCTGACACACATTAAAATGGTTTCCATTTTCTCCACCCTATTTTTTTTTTCTTACTTTTCAACAAAATATATGGTTTGGATTTAGAGCTAGTGCTGGGGGTTGTCACCAATGATAACTTTGGCATCCACAGGTAAGCTAGAGTCTACTTGGGTCAGAGTGATCCAAATGTTGATCCAAATCAGATCCAGATCAGCCTGCCAGTGTTTTTTTTTGACTGCCCAGACTAATCTATGGAGAGTTTATATCACACCATGCACCAACTTTGCATGCACTGCAGGCTAGGAGAAGGAATGGCTGCTTGGCTGGGCTTCAGCTGTCTGTGCTCACAGCAGAGTATTTAGATTTCTCACATGCACGTTTTTCAAGCACACACTCCTCAAGATTTATCGACCAAATTGGACATGCTATGGAAAAATGAGCATTCCCCGCCTGGTTGTCAGTGGTAACTGAACGTTGCTGGCTCTCGTTAGGTGAAATCAATTGCAAAAACGCTGCTCCACCACAAACCTCCTAGTGATTTGGTTGCTAGCCAAAGTTGCCTACAAACAGTTGCAAGCTTGAAAAAGTGTGACGAATCTCTATGGCCTCATTCACCTGGTCCCTCATGTCACCATGATTGTCACACGTCCAAAATGGCAGATAATGTCACGTGGTTAGTGGTCATATGTCTAGAAATAACCATGGCTTCAGACCTCACAGATTTGCTTAGGGCTTTGTACTAATAGGACTGCACATTCACATCTTTAGTATCTACAGCTCTTTACTTACTAAGTGTGTGTGTCTTGTGAAAGAGTTCTATTTGTTGCAGCGATGTGTATCAACCTCATATTGTACAATCAGTCAATCTTCCACTGTTAATCTCATTTGGAGAGTCTATAACATTTAACAACACATTTTGTTTGGCTGACAACACATTCACAAGGTGCTTTATAGAAACACAGCAACCTCCTGTATGTTTCTATTTCTCTACCGTCACCTATATTAAAAGCCATGTCATTTTGCAGGTATTTGTTTGTGTTGTGTTTGAAAACCTGGTTGTGCGACTGCCATAGCTGAGCACCAGTCGCTCAGTCAAAGGTATTTGCTCATCTCTGTCAACCTTACCCTCTTTTTATAGTTGTTTGGCCTCCTTCTTTCTTCTCTATGACTCACTTCTCATCTTCCTCCCTCGGGGCAGACACTGGACCATTTTCATCCTCTGGATGACCACAACAAACTTTGACCAGAACATTTTGCTGGTATCAGCTGCCCAAGACAATAAACATGCTCTGTAATGTCTCCCTGACTTTTCCCACACTGAACCAAACCCCTGTCCCTCTTTGTACTCTCACTGGGCAACAGTGGTTTAAAACCAAGTATCCAGTTGGCAGTTAGAGATGAATGGATGAAATATGAATGGAGAAAATATCCACTTCGACTTACAGAGTCAAATAACATTCACTTTAAACACTAAACACAAGATCAGATCATCTCACAGAGTTCTTGTTGTGTCAGATATAAAAAGATGGGAACCAAGAGGATATCCAGTTATGTGCTGTGATGTGGTGTAAAACACCGACACACCCTTAAAGGCATTTGCAACCTGGTGATGACAAATACAGTCATTTTCCATTTTCAGACACATGATCCGCAGGTACATTAATTAACCTTGATTAACGACGGCTTTTTTCAAATGTGAGACACCGGGCTGTGTTTAACAGCTAGCAGCCAAGCTACTGAGCCATGCCTCACTGCTTTATTGTACACGCTGGCTAGTGGTGCCGTTAATTAGCCGTGGCTAATTGTAGGTAACACGTTGCCCAGAAACACAGTGTCCTGGAGCAGCAGATATTTCACAGAGATTAGCATTTAGAGGGGCCGGTGCAAGGTGAGATTTAGACATTCCCAGCATGTTCTCTGTGAAATCGGCCTATTTCTGACCACTTAAATCATTAACATGTGATTACTTTCATTTTGCTTAGGCTTGCCAATCAAACTGCAAGTGAATGGGTGGGGGGGTGGGGGGCATTTAACCAGAAGTGGTTGCACTCCCTAAAGAGAACGATGGCATTATCATTAATATTATAACAGCTAATGCAGTTCTCTATTTTAGTGTGACTCATTAGACAGTATTCTAAAGCCTGCATGTGTGAGTATATGACAGACTTCACACCACAGCTAATACTTCATACCAATTACAAGCGTGATGTTCACAAGCACATCTCATGTCTTATATTTAGCTCACATAGTGTGTGATCTTGTCGCATTATGTCTCACGTTGTGATCACAGAGTGTATAGCGTATAAAATAATCTAAAACCCTAAGTGGATTAGGTATAATCTGCTTACTGTGCCATATTCGAGGATTTTCACGTATGTGGATTGATAGCGACTAACAATTCCGTCCAAGAAATCTAGCATCCAATCAGTCGACATTGTGCTAGGTTTTTAAGATCACTTTGGCCTCAGAAGGCTCTCTGCTTCATCATAGAATAAAGTGCTGCTCCCAAAAAAACCACCACCACATGACAGAGAGCACGCAAACAGGAAACAGTGTCTTTCAAGAAAGGAATAGTATAACGTAAAACCCATTGCATTACAGCACAGATTACAGTTCAGCCGATGCGTATATCCGTTTTTATATAGAAATAACAGGAAACAAAAACCACTTGCTTCCTTGCTTCCTTATTCATGAGTTATGACATTAAAGCCAACTGAACTGAAATTTCTGAGATTTTGAGTAATTTGCGTCATTAAATCCAGCCACTGAAGTTTCATAACTGTGATTCTTTTCCACCTATAAGCTATAAAAGTTGTTTAGATGTCCCTTTTTTCATTACAAACATCATTTTGAGGAGGCTGAATTATGGATACACATTTTTTAATCATAAAACAGTAAATAGACAGTCATGTCTAGCAGTCTGTGTTCTGTGGAGCAGCTGTGGTTTAGGAGGTAGTGCAGGTTGTCTTTCAACTAGTTCAAAACCAAGCCTGCCTGGTCTGCATGCAAGTCTAGTCAAAGCTTATTTCTACAGCACACTTTAAACAACCTCAGCTAACTAAAGTCCTGTATTAGTTATACAAAATACACACTATGTATGTAACAGTAACTAAATCAACAATAAAGAAAAACACTAAAAATCAAATACAACAAAGTTAGACTGCATAATAAAAGCCAGGACGCTCTGCTCAATTAGACCTGAGAGCAAGCAAGAACTAGTAAGTTTTTAAAAGTGTTTTAAAATGATTAAGAGATTGCGCAGCTCTTATGTGGAAAAAGTAAGTTGTTGCAAAGATTAGGACCCACCACTGAAAAGTCTTTATCAGCTCTGCTTTTAATCCTGGATCTAGGAATGTCCCAAAGCGGCTGGTTCGTAGACCTCAGTGCTCTGGTAGGACTGAGACTCAAACCACTGAGACACTTAAAAACATCAATTAAAATTTAAACTGGATCCTGAAATGGACTTGAAGCCGGTGTAAGGAGGCCAGTATTGGTGTAATGTCATCACACCGTTTCTTTCCCATCAAAAGGCGTGCTACTGCATTTTGAACAGCTTGTAGGCGACGAAGTAGTGACTGATCAGAGCAAACATATAATAAGTTACAATAGTCTAGACGAGTGGTAATAAAAGCCTGAACTACTCTGTTTGTCTTTACAAAAGAGCTAATATGTTTATCAAATTTTAAAGCACAGTCAAAATTCACACCAAGTTTCCTTGCAACTGGACAACAGTAAGAAATTAAGAGCTGTGGCATGATGGCACTGTCATACCCATCTAACAGGTTGGGTTGCCCAAATAAAATAATTTCTGTTTTGCAGTTTGTAAGAGAAGATGTGGAACACTAAAAATTGACCCCAGTGTACCACTGGTTTGTGTGCTTGGGCATGTACAGGAAATGTGTTGTATAGAAGGTAAGGTTGTGTCTTGTAGAAACGTGTGTATGTAATGTATGTTAACACAACAGAGGAAAATAGTATTTGCTGAAACACGCCATCCATTTCCATCACAACTTGCTGTCCCTAACAATCTCATTTTTTGATGATTTGATCATAATTATTGATAGTCAGGTATAATATGTAGCTTCATTTGGAAACTGTGTCTATGTCTTTGTTTCAAAGAATAACATTATCAAGATATGACCATTGCAAAAGTAGCCAGTAGGTGTCACTGTGAAGATAGGTGTCAGATTGTTTTGAAACCTCGACACAATTCTGGCACAGTTGTTTCGAATGTTTCAGCTTTTCACAAAACCCAAAGCTTTTCCAATCACTAAAAAAACCAATTCCTTTATTAGGTTGTTTGTAAATGTCCAAAAGCAGCAATAAACTAAAATTCCAGAAACTCTAGGGAACAAGCAGAAAACATATCAAGGACAAAGTGACGACAGAACTGAGAACTGATTAGGGATGGCAAACAGCTATGGAAGAAGACACAGGTGAAAGTAATTAACAGCAGGTGAACGCAATCAGGGAATGACAGAATTAACACGTGAAGCAACAGAAAATTAACATTTAAAGTAAAACAGGAAAACTAACCTGAACACAGACCTAAATAATAAGACAAGAAGTCAGTGACAGGGAACAAAGAGGGAGGCACAGGAACAGGAACACTAGGGAGATTATTGTTAATAGCAATGATATACAAGAAGAAAAACCAAGACTACTTACTAAAATGCAGAAAACACAGAAAATAAGGAATTAAAAGATTTTTAAAAAGTCACGTCATGCCACAAACAGCTGAGAAACAAAGTGATTGACATCTATCAGTGTGGAAAGGGTTACAAAGCCATTTCTAAGGCTTCAGCACTCCAGTGAACCACAGTGAAACTTGGAATAGTGGTGAACCTTCCCAGCAGGAGGAGTCTACCAAAATATCTCCAAGAATGCACTGATGGCTCTTCTAGGAGGTCATAAAAGAACCCAGAACAACATCTAAAGAACTGCAGGCCTCACTTGTCTCAGTTAAATTTGGTCCTTATGATTCGGCAATAAGAAAGAGACAAAAATGGGCAAAAATGGCATCCATGGGAGAAAATTACTGCTGACCAAAAAGAACACAAAGGCTCATCTCACATTTACCAAAAATAATCTTGATGATCTTGAAGACTTGGGGAAAGAGTCTGTGGTCTGACCACACAACATTTGTATTTCTTAGAAGCTTTGTGTCCTATTACATCTGGCATAAAGCTAACACAGCAGCTCAACAAAAGAAAATCATACCAGCAGTCAAACATGGTGGTGGTAGTATGATGGTCTGGTGCAGACCTGCGGTTTCAAGACCTGGACGACTTGCTATAACTGATGGAACCATGAATTCTGCTCTCCACCAGAAAATCCTGAAGGGGGATGTCTGACCATCAGACAGCAGCCTAGTCAAAGTCCAGAATTAAATCCGATTGAGATGCCTTGAACAGGCTATTCATACTAGAAAACTCTCCAGTGTCGCCGAATTAAATCATTTCTATAAAGAAGAGTGGGCCAAAATTCACCCACAGTGAAATGAAAGACACATTTACACTTATCACAAGTGCTTGATTGCAGTTCTTGCTGCCAAGGGAGGCATAACCAGTTAGTACATTTAAGGGACAATTACTTTTTCACAGCTCCGTATTTATCCATTGATTTTCTTAACCACTTGTCCAGTTCAGGGTCGTGGGGGTTGGAGCTCATCCCAGCTGTCACGGGGCAAGAGACAGGGTCGCCTGTCTGCTCCAGGGCTAACATAGAGTGACAGACATCCACCTACATGCATTTTAAGTTGATTAGAATCACCAATCAATCTGTACAAGGACGTCAGAGTACCAGGAGAGACCCCCACACAGACTTAGAGAGAAGATAAAGAGAACGTATTTGCTTATTTAATTATTATTTAAAGACTATATTTGTATAGCTGTTCAAATAAAATATTTTATTTTCATTATTTCATTAACTTTTCATTCCTGGTTTTTGAAGAATTATACTACTAAAAAAAAAATCTTGCATTTCAGTGACTGTGACCCTTACGTTAAAAACTTGTTGCACTGGGCTGCGTAGTACAATGGAACATCTCGCAGCCCTGCAATTTGATCTGGACAGTAGTGGCAGAAATATCCAAGAAATACAGAAGACTGAAGGGTGAGCATGTTTACGCTGTCTGTTTCTGTCTGACAAGCTTACTGAGGTTTGTCTGGCAGTCTTAAGCTCAAGGACAAACAGATAAGAGAACCCAAATACACACACACACGCACACACACACACACACACACACACACAACTACACAGAGCATATATCCACACACTCAATAACATTAGAAAGGAATAAAGAAGTGAAGAGTGGAAGTGGAGTGCGATCCCTAGAGAATCACAGTGAATGTTCTATATCCAACGTGGAATCCCCCTTTCATTTGAGCCTATGTGAAGGCATATCATATACAGTATGCTGGATATACTCTTGTACAGTGAGGTGTGCCTATAGGAACTTCACAAGGAATTTTAAGTTTTATGGTGCCATTAAGAATGAATGTCAAGTAAAGTGTGAAAGTAAACAACATATCACCAATCTCATGAGCCGTGGTGGGATTTCACTTGGTGAAGTGTGCACAAAGACTGTATAAATAATGGAAGCGACGTGCACATGAAAGCCAGTTGCCAAAATGTAACTCTTTCCATACAAAGGGGATAAAAGAGAAATGAAAACACGCAGTGGATTCATAAAAGCAGGAGCCCTCCTTACTCCTCCCCAGAGTGAAGCAAGGAGGGATAAATATGAACTCATTGACACGTGATCATTTGAGCTCCACATTACACTTCTCGCTTTCCTCTGCCCACTATCTCCACCTTTCTCTCTTGCTCTCATACCTCATGCTCCTACCCCCCCCCACATAGTGTATCTCATTTTAGCATTGACTATCTGTAAGCCAAGAGCCACTGTCACCAGATCCTCTAGTCCTGAGGAGTTCTCGGGAATGGTATGTGTTCCTATTTGGCAGCTTAACGCATATCGACCACACAACTAACAAACCGGGAACTTTCTGGAGGGCAAAGCTATAGGTCACAGTTTGCAGTTTATCAGTCCCATCCAAGGTGCACCAATAGGCAATTTATGACAACATGAGAAGGAATCAGGATATCAAGGGTACCATATCAAACAGGTGCACAGTGGTTCATTTAAAGTCTTACATAACTGCTTTGCTTTTTCCACAAACCCCTACTACTTCTTTCCAGCGCTTGTGTACTGAGATAATGTCAGTGTTACATCTCGGGTTTCAGGAGAATATGCCACACGGAGAGCCAGACGTTTCTTGGCAGTGACAATTGCTTTGCTCCAGCCGCCAGCAGCCTCTGTGCATGCTACATACAGGGTTTACATGGGTTTACGAGCATGTGCACAGACACCTATGGTAAGACTGACTGGAAGCATTTGAAGATGCATACTTATGTTCTATACAATTAGAAGGGGGGGGAGCTTTCTTTTTTATTGGTGTGTGGAGCAGAATGTCTGGGAGTGGCAACAAGAAGGGATATTAAAGTTCAAGGTGAACACAGAGACAAGCGCAGGATCATTTACAAATATGAGAGGCCATGCAGTTCAGCAGGGCACAGTCCCCATGTAAACTACATCGCCTCATGTTACAAGTGTCGCTGCACTGATAAGAAAAAAGGTTTTTGTTTTTGTTCCTGCAAGATTCCTGTGCTAAATGACTGTTTGGGTTTTGTTTGTTTTGTTTTTTCAGAGAAGCACACAAAAGAGTGCCAAGTCAATACACTGAGCAAAGATTCAGTACTGGAGACTTATGTAAAACATGGACGTAACCACGGTGACGTCACCAGCTGGTTTGTGGAATTCCAATTTTGAAGCGTCATCATTAGTATTTTGCTCGCCACCATCTTGGGTTTTTTTGGAGTCAGAATTCACCGTGTTTACACAAGAGGGGTGAGTGCCAATATTATTATTAGCCAACAGTAGTGCTAAATAACAGACTAATAAAGTATAAGAATTTCACTCACCAAAATTAAAGCACAAATTTCTCAGTCTGCCTCACAGAGTAGGTGATATTATTTGCCATTAAAAAAATGCTCTAAAAATCACTAACACCACAAACATTGTCAAGAGCTCCAGTTTAGCTACTCAAATGAGCGTAGGTGAGGCCTAGCAGAGAGACGCTACGGCACACCTGTTAACAGATGTGTCTCTAACTTTTAAAGCTATTACACATTGAGCGCGTTGTGAAAAACCGACACGAAATTCAGAATTTTTCGAATATGAGCTTAACTGAAAGAGTTGCGTTTTTGCAGAAAATAAGTCCGCAAAGAAACACACTGTGAAAAAAATTAAGTTGACACCAAGCAATGATGAACTGGTCCTGATGGTTCTAAACAAGAAAAGGAAAAACTGAGTTCAACTGGGTTCAACCAATTCTCAAGAGAAGGCAACAGCAGAGAGAATTTCCTGGTTTGATCCAGGAGTTGAAGCTGTGTCCCGGCCACTTTTGTACATATTTTAGGATGTCAGTGGGGGAGTCTGAGCTCTTGTTGGCTGTGTTTGGCCCACATCTGAGGAGGCAGAGAAATTATTTTAGAGAACCAATTTGGAGCTACGAGTATGCTTATTACCAAATGCAGTGGTCAGATTGGTCAGATCTGTTTATTTGAATCTGAAAAATCGTAAAAATCTAACTTGGTTAGAAAAAATTAATGCCGCAAATTTGCCCAGCCAAATTAAGTCGCCAGTATGAACGGATGCATTAAGAATAGGTGAGTCTGAAAAATATTTTAATGCGAAATATTCATACACACATTTTACAGATACACTTTCATATGCAGTGTGTAAAGGCCTTTAGCCTTGACAAAAGCCAAAAAGTTTTAACAAGAAACAAATTGTCACCCAATAAATTCAATCACACAGTTTTTGGTACTTCCGTTTTATTGGCTGCAACAGAGAAGCAGTTTTAAAAATATAAAATCCACCCAGTATTTTTAGTGAGGCTGAGCCTGGAGATTCTCTGTGCTAATCTTGGTGCAGGTTGGAAAAACCTGTGGTCTATGAGAATTTTGTAAAGACTGAAAACATAGTTGGTTGCTGCAATTGTCTGATTTTAAAATTTAACTTGATTCAAGCAATTCTAGCTGAAAATTAATTCAATTCAATTCAATTCAATTCAATTCAATTTTATTTATATAGCGCCAAATCACAACAATAGTCGCCTCGAGGCGCTTAATATTTGTACAGTAGATTGTACAATAATAGATAAAGAGAAAACCCAACAATCATATGACCCCCTATGAGCAAGCACTTTGGCGACAGTGGGAAGGAAAAACTCCCTTTTAACAGGAAGAAACCTCCGGCAGAACCAGGCTCAGGGAGGGGCGGCCATCTGCTGCGACCGGTTGGGGTGAGAGAAGGAAACAGGATAAAGACATGCTGTGGAGGAGAGACAGAGATTAATAACAGATATGATTCAATGCAGAGACGTCTATGAACACATAGTGAGTGAGAAAGGTGACTGGAAAAGAAAAACTCAATGCATCAT
>VVHJ01024608.1:1231-15408 GCA_015107715.1 Tylochromis polylepis
AACTATATATATATATATATATATATATATATATATATATATATATATATATATGTTTTAAATGCTCCCTTTTAAAAAAAATTAGAGTCTACTCAGAGTCCATTTAGGTTTTACTGAACTGTCTGTGTGGATGTGGTTTGTACGGGCTCCCTCGCTACTAATTTGGCAAACTGAAAATAGTTTCTGTTTCTTAAACAGGACTTTTCTCCCACCAGTGCATTTGCTGTGAGAACCATTCACTTTAAAGCTGAGTTTTATTGCTTGTGGCTGTCTCACATTAGAAATGATGGGATTTAGGTCAGTGATCTTCCAGCAGCTGATGTCGTTTGTGGTTTTATTGTTGTGTTGTTGTTGTTGTTGTTATTGCTGCTGCTTTGACTTGTCAAACCTCAGACGAGCCACTTCAGTGCACATCTTGAATGCCTTCTCTGGCTTTCTCCTTTTTCACCTCTTCCTGCAGAACACACTGCAGCTTCTTCACATGTGAAGCAAACTAAATGTAGCTTCAGTAAAGCAGGGAACATCTTTTTGTACCAGACATTGTTGTGGGAGGGATGAGGCTGCTTTATGGGATGGAAATCCCCCTCCATCCCAAACCAGCACCCCCAATATCTGTCCCCTTGGCTTCTTTCCTGTCTTATAATAAAGTGCACCGATAATAAAGCGCTGTGATTCCAGTGTCTGGTTTGTTCTGTAGCTTTGCTGGCTTCATCAGCCTCTCACTATGAATCATTTGGGATGATGGACGGGGGCGTGTTACATTAAATACCAGTGAGGTGATGAAATATTACCCTCGAAGGCACTTTTTTTTTCTTTTTTTATTCACACATCCATGAATTTGAAGGTTTACAAGACAATAAAAACTTTTGCTGCATTTCTTTTTGATACAAAGACACATTTTTACAACTCAACATGACTTTGATCCTTCATCCCAACAGAAGGAGTGCACTTTATATTACAAAGTCATTGAGTGGCTAAAGAATTGTGCTGCTGTCTCACCTGTTTTAATGAAACAGAAAGTGCGTATTTTAGCTTTTGGTTAAAGTGATGGAATTTAATTAACACTACTACAATTTAAAAACAAGGTCAGC
Organism: Tylochromis polylepis; assembly: GCA_015107715.1. NCBI lineage: Eukaryota > Metazoa > Chordata > Actinopteri > Cichliformes > Cichlidae > Tylochromis > Tylochromis polylepis. Next base: position 2,323 of record VVHJ01024608.1, read on the forward strand.
ATACCCAGGATATTGTTCTGTTATCTGGCAATGCTGCATATTATGTTGTAGGTCCTGTATATTACGTTGTATTTGTGACATTTTTGAGACGTTTTGAGTTTATACAGTTGCTATCTTGACAAGGTCTCTGTTGTAAAAGAGATCTTAGGTCAGTGGGACTTTCTGGTTCTGCTATATTATTAAAGTGTTGACTGTAGTATCAATGCTCTGTCTTTAAGACTTGGAAGTTTCCAATCTGATCAGCTTGTATTCCATTGAACCCATAATTAGATGTGTATAAGACTTTTAATACTATGAAGTGATATTGGAGGTTTGTGAGCTATGTGTGCTTGACGTCCGAGTGTCTCTCTTTACCTGGCTAAATCACTATGGTAACTTATGCTGAACACATAACGTGGGTCTACTCTGCTAAGTCTCTTTTGCACTGCTGGATCTGCAGCTGTTAGAACACAGAGCGCACACCGAAATAGCTGTTCAGTCAGTAAAATTAATTTCACTTTGATTTGCCGACAAACTAAAGTGATCTCCATGTCTCCTTTATTAGGCTGTGGGACGGTAACCTTTGATGTTTAAATGGATCCAGTTTAAAGTTTCAGAGCTCTAACGTGCGGCCATCATGTTAGAAATAAACAGCAGCACAGAGAGTGCAACGTTAAAATAATTAACTTGAATTAAAATGTTTCTTTCAGCTATCATCTCCATTCAATTACATTTTATTTATAAAGCGCCAAATCACAACAACAGTTGCCTCAAGGCGCTTTATATTGTAAGGTAAAGATCCTACAATAATATAAAGAAAACAGAGGAAACCTAACAATCAAAGCAAGCACTTTGGCGACAGTGGGAAGGAAAAACTCCCTTTTAACAGGAAGAAACCTCCAGCATTTATTATAATTTTATTATCACCAGCTTATAATGTCTGTGATCGGAGAAGGTGGCACCAGAGAGCATTCTGTGCAGAAGAAGAGTCAAGTGACCTGTAAAACACCCCTTTTTGTGAGAGCGCACACAGACTCTGAAATGGTGAGCCCGTCTGAAGAGAGCAAGTGGATAACCACCATCGTGATACCACCAACTGTCTTATCTTCAACTGTGGTTTTAGGTTTTGTCGAGCCAGCTAATGCAAAGAAAGCCTGACTGTGATGACCTTCGTTTGTAGTAATAAATAAGGAACCTCCGCAGATCCATCTGTGGCTCAAACCAAGAGAAGCGTTTTGATTTTCTGGCCTTTTTGAGAGCCTGTTGTTGTGCAGTGAAGAGTGCTTTGTGCTGCCATCAGCCACCATCACACACACACACACACACACGTGTTATGGATGTTCTTTCAGTCAGGATGTTGTTGTTATATTGCGCGTCATGGGATAAAACAATTTGTTGCCTGTCTGGGAACGCTGAGCTCAGCAGAAATCAGAATAAGAGGAATCATGAGATGAGTAAGTGAAGCAGAGCAGCAGCTGCTGCTCGGTGGCTCGTCGTTACCTCGCTATTGTCAGGAATTCTGGATAATGTAACCTTCAGATTTTTGGATTTCTTGTCAAGCTGTCAGAGTGAGCTCATTTATTGGTTTTGGGGGGTGGGGGTGTTGTTACATTTTGGTTCCAGAAAATTGAAATCAAAGAGGCAGTTGCAGTAAATACATCCTTAAGTCTCTGGATGAAGGGTAGGTATTGATGGGGGCGATGAGGAGAAGCTCCTCTGAATTTGTGTTAAGCTCTTAATAACTTTGTGGCGCTCTCTCAGGGGAAGCTGCCTTTCTGCAACAGGACCCTGGGGTTTGACTTACTGCTGCCACCTCAAAAATAGCTTGGCAGTAAGTCTACTTGGAGGAGTCAGGAGGTCACTGTAACACTCTTGATACTCACTGACAGTATTATTACATATGTATTTTTTTTAAAATAAACACTGCCTTCCTAATTAATGCCTGCCTTATTTGCACCTCGGAGCTGATGGAGAACAGTTTATTAAATTAGAACTAAATTGCATTTGAGTGTGTGCTCATGAGTCCCGCTGCTTGATAAAGTACATGTGGTCATATTTTTAGCTTTATTACAAGTGGCTTTAATTTTAGCAGGCCTGCGAGTTAGCCAGTGCACTGCGGTGACATGATGCAGGCAGGAAAGAGAAAGCTGGACGCAGCAGTGTCGGGACAAGTAAAAAATAAAACTGGCATGTTCTGACTGGGCCACGTACTGAGATACAACTGCCGCAGCGAGACCGGGCTTTAAATCAATACTTCATTCGCTGTTGTTTTCCCTTGCATTTTGTGCTACATTCAGGTCAGATTTTGGTAATGTAATTATGAGATCTTGACTTCTAAAGTAATAATTATGACTGGGAAACACAGACTTTTCTGACATCTTTGTTTATATATACCCAGCTTGGTGCTGAGATAGTTTCATCAGTGTGGTATTTTTATGCTCCAGAAACTGTAATCGCACAACTCAACAAAAGATGTTTTCTTCTGTTCTTTTGTGGATAGACTGACCCCATCACCCTTATATGCAGAATTCAATTTTTGTATTGGTCTGCCCAAATCGCAGAACTCCAAAAAAACAAAAACAAAAAAAACAGGTTAGGAAACAAGAGACCACTGTGTGGCTCGCTGTACTTGGTATTGAATTTCAGATTTTTATGTAGGCCTATTTAAGTAGTTTCCTCTTGCATCCATTTTTTAAAGTAGCATTGATTGAGTTAAAGGACAACTCAGTCATCAAAGTCTCTGTGCAGGTTTTTGGGAGTATGACTGCTCAACTTTTTTGATAGAAAAGCTCCAGAACCATGCCCATAAAGAGCAAAAAAAAAAAAGATTGACACCCCATAATGACAAAGTGAGAAAAATTTCTTGAAATGATTACTAATTTATTAAAAATAAAAAAAACAAAAAATATAATATATACATAAGTATTCACAGCCTTTGCTCAATACTTTGTTGAAGCGCCTTTGGTAGCAATTACTGTCTCAAGACTTTCTGAGTATGATGCTACAAGCTAGGCAGACCTGCTTTTGGGCAGTTTCTCCCATTCTTCTGTGCAGAACCTCTTAAGCACCATCAGGTTGGATGGACAGCGTTGGTGCACGGCCATTTCCAGATCTCTCCAGAGATGTTCAGTATGGTTTAAGTCTGGGCTCCAGCTGGGCCACCTCACTCAGTGGTCCCAGAGGCACTGGTTTGTTATCTTGGTTGTGTGCTTAGGGTTGTTGGCCTGTTGGAAGTTCAAACCCCAGATTGAGGTCCAACGTGCTCTGGAGCAGGATATCATCAAGGATATCTGTTAATTGCTCCATTCATCTGTCCCTTGACTCTGACTATTCGCCCAGTTCCTGCTGCTAAAAAACATCGCCACAGCATGATGCTGCCACCACCATGCTTCACTGTAGAGATTGTATAGGCCAGGCGATAAGCAGTGTCTGTTTTCCTCCAGGCATGATGCTTGGTGTTCAGGCCAAAGAGTTCAATCTTTATTTCATCAGACCAGAGAACTGGTAATGTGGTACTAAGGAGCTCAAAGTGTGCCAAAAAAATATATTCCCCACACCGTTACACCAGCACCACCAGCCTGAGGCACTGAACCATACAAGGCAGGATTGATCCATGATTTCATGTTGTTTATGCCAAATTCTGACTTTGACTGTCGCAGCAATTCTCATCAGACCGGGCAACATTTTTCCAGTGTCCTCTTGTCCAATTTTGGTGAATTGTAGTTTCGGTTTCCTGACCATAGCTGACAGGAGTGGCACCCAGTGTTATCTTCTGCTGTTGTAGCTCATTGGTTGTAACAAGTAGTTATTTGAGTTACTGTTGCCTCTTACCTCTGGCATCAACAAAGCATTTTCACCTGATCTCTTTATCAGACTATTCTCTATAAACTCTAGAGATGGTTGTGTGTGAAAATCCCAATAAAGCAGAAGTTTTGGAAGAATACTTCAACCAGCTTACCTGGCACCAGCAACCGTGCCACATTCAAAGTCACTTAAATCCCTTTTCCTCTACATTATGATCCTTGGTTTGAACTTCATCTGGTCATCTTAAACATTTCCACATGCCTAAATGCAATGATTTGCTGTCATGTGACTGACTGGTTAGATATTTGCATTAACAAGCAGTTTAACATCTAATGAAGTGTTCAGTGAGTGCATATCCAAAATGTACTCTGAAATATTTGGTAGTCTTACCCTTACTCCCATTTTCTGTTATTAGAGGAAAAATGGAAGCGAGTGAAGAGTTTCTGAGGTTCTGTTTTTATTTATTTCCATCGAGTGCAGTTACAATAAACATTTCAAAGGTTTCTGAAAGTCTAAAAGCTGAAGCATTTTTTCCTCTGGAGCAATTAGCTTCAAGTGCAAGACCTGAATGGAATTTCCATAACAATTAGCAAGCATCCAGGCTTTTAAAATGGAAATGAACACTTTATGCTAAAGGAAATGGTAGGTCTGAGCAGCACGGTGGCATGGTGGTTAGCACTGTTGTCGCACAGCAATAAGGTCCTGAGTTCAAATCCACCATCAGGCCGGGGTCTTTCTGTGTGGAGTTTGGGTTCACTCCGGGTACTCTCGCTTCCTCCCACAATCCAAAGACATGCAGTTAGTGGGGATAGGTTAATTGGAAACTCTAAATTGTGCGGGTGTGAATGTGAGTGCGAATGTCTGTCTGTATGTGTTAGCCCTGCGACAGACTGGCGTCCTGTCCAGGCTGTACCCTGCCTCTTGCCCTAAGATAGCTGGGATAGGCTCCAGCGACCCTGAAAAGGATAAGTGGTAGAGAATGGATGGATAGAAATGATAGGTCTTTAAAGAACATTGGATTTCTACATTCAGATCTAGATTTTAAAAGGTAGAAATGCATATCGTAACAGTAATGGTGTTATTGAAGAAGTCTGAAGCATCTTTCTGTGACTTTCAGATATTTACAGGAATCAAGAGCAGCTCTGTTTCTCATAATCGTATTTGCCTCAATAGTCTCGGGATCATGAGTCATTTACTCAAAACAATTTCGGGAGCTCATGTCCAGTTTTTGAGCTAATTGTACCGAGATTGAGTTTCCATTATATTATTATCTCGAGATGTCAGACAGTTTTAAAATCATGGCTTTGCAGAAATTTAACTTGATCAGCTTAACTTAATCATGTTGAAATCTGTCGACGGTCCATGTCTGCATATTTTCATTATCGTCATTCCTTGTTAAATGAATTCAATCATTTGTGATCTTTCCTTTTGATACTGTATAATGCTGCCCAGCTATTAGGTACCCACAGGCTCATGAATGATATGATGTAACCACCAAAACTCAGTTATCTAGAAAATATGATGAAGTTCTAATCACAAGGGAAAGCAATTTGATAATTCAGGACATCTTGTAATAACGGCTTGTATGTGATGAAGATGAGATAATTGAACTAGGTTTGGATCAGAAGAAAAATGATCAGTGGCAATCTGAAGATAACAGATTGTATCTGTAGTGAGCTCTTAATACAATATTTTTGAGGGTAAATGCCCAGAGTATCAGACAATGTAATGTATGTTTTCTCTTATTTAGGAAAATGGATATAAAGATAAAATTAATGTTGCTTTCTGACCTTCCAGCCTATTTGTGGCACTGATAGGCCTGAGGATCAGAGGCCCATCGGTTTCCACAAAAGAAATCTTAAAAAAAGATCAAGTATATAGTAAATATTTATATTATAAAAGCCTCAGCTAATATGTATATATAGATATAGTCCTTATAGTCCATCCACTAGTTAAGGTGAAACATCTGTTTCTGCCAGCTGAGCAAATATGAAAGTCATGTCATGGAAATGCCAGTGAGGTCTACCAATGTGGTCCAATCAGACGCTCCTCCCTCTGCTATCTCTGCAGTCTGAGAAACACTCAATGAAAAACAGGCTAAAAATACCAACATCAGCTCAAGTACGAGCAGGGCAGAACTGGGAAAGTCATCAGACTCTGTACACTAACACCAGGGTGGGAAAACTCCAAAGTTACTGAAGACTGGCTGCAAGTTTGTTTAGTCTTTACTCAACCATGCACTGACCATCATTTAGGGTTTGTTTCACTTGACTGAAGAAAAAGTTTTCTGGTTAGTAAAGTGAGAATGGATTTAATGCTTGTGGATTGAGCATCTAAAATATCAGCTCTCTCAAAGAGCCAAACCACAACTGCTTTTGGAAATTTAGACACAACTTTCAATTTTTTGACCAAACAATAAACACCCAGTTTGACAGGGAATAGGAGGAAGAACTATGTTGGTACTTTCTTTGATGCCATCTCCCCAATTCTGTCTGACAAACGTCTCTAAGTGTGAAGTGGGAGCGAGGTCAAAATGGTGAAAATGTACCCCTGCCCTGCGAAGTCACTAAATCATATAAAAAGACTTAACAAGGCTCCAACACTCCATGTTCACTTCCTCATGCTGTTGCAAGAGATATAACTAGCTTTTATGGCCTATTTAATCCCTTAATATGTTTCAGTCCTGAGAAAAACTCACTCATGCTGCCCAGTATTGTATGCCCCATCAGGGTGGCTTTTTTAAAGAAAAAAAAAAAGACTTATAAAATGATGTCTAATAATACCAGTGCCACTTTGTTCTTTAAAATAGTTTACAGGTTATAACTGACGGATGTATTCAACTTGGTTGTTATTTACAGAGTAGTCTTCTTTGTTTTGATCTTTTTAAGCATATTGGTCGCTAGTCTTCCTGGAATCTTATCTGGCCATATCCAGCAGCAAGATTTATCCCCAAACCCTGATAATTACACTAGTGTGAGCACCCTAAGGTATCAGCCACCTCTACAGTCCGACCATCCATAACTTCACCTTCCTGACAAACACCAACATGCCTACACTAAGCTGGATTAAACCATCTTTTCCTCCTGTGATCTGGCTTTTGTCTCAGGTATGATAGAATTTTTCTCCCCCAGAAAATCTCTGTGTGGAGTTTACATGTTCTCCTCATGCTTGCATGGGTTCTCTGCAGGTACTCTGGCTTCCTCCCACAGTCTAACACAGTCTTATGCTTGGGGCTAATTACTGATTCTAAACTGGCCATAGGTATGTATGAGAGTGGTTGGTTTCAATGTGTTAGCTGTGCAATAGACTAATGACCTGTCTAGGGCATGTACCCCACTGGATAAGCTCTAGCGCCCCCTCCCCCCATGAACTTGAAATTGATAAGCGGAAGAATATTGTTGGATGGAGAAAATCTGTTTTCTGGTGAAGTGTGGAAATCTGAAACCCCTTCTTGCTAGTGCATCGTGGAAAGTACTCTTTAGCATATTTTTACAATAAAGAGGCAAACGGGAAACATGGAGTAAACAAGGAGAGCAATATAAGCAAAACATAACTTGCTGGACTCAGCAGCATTGCGTTATTATGGCACTCACTGAGTCATCCCTAATCCTAAGTTTTAAGTTGCTTGGTGACAAATGGGTCTCCAGATGTGAATGCAACTCAGCACAGGAAAAACCGGCCAAAGATGCAGCTCAACAATCCCAGCTGTGCACAGAAACAGCCAAGCAATCAAGAACAAGAGCACTTACCAATATTTTCAGCATATCTTATGTTAGCTTCACTGTCTGCAAATATCTCTCAAAACTATGTCTGAAAATGTAGCTTAATTGAACAGTTTCTGAAGCACACGCTGGAAATAAACAACACACAATCCTTAAATCCTCAGATTCAGTCACACATGCTTATTGAGATTTCTCACGTGACGTCACTCACACATTGCTTAAGAGTTGTCCATCATATTGGACGTGATACAACCATTTGTTGCTGGGGAAATGTGTATTCTCTGACCGGCTGGAAGTGATTCCTGGAGGCTGCTGGCTCCTGCTGGATGAAATAGGTTGCAAAGAAGGTACTGTGCCTAAAACCTCCAGCTGATTTTCATGGTTACGTGCAGATTTTCATGGTTGCTGGAAGTTTTTCATGTGTGTCTGCAAATGCTCGCTAGCTATTAGCTCAGCAGTGGTAACACTTGAAAAAGTGATATGGAGAAGGTTCGCCTTCAAAGTAAAGTTCTGCCTTTTGGCTGTAGCACAAAGACATAACTTTTACTTTGAAGGCAAATCTCCATTTTAGGTTTGTGTTGCACTTTTCACAGTTTCACTACAGCTCAGAGAGCAGCTGGCCACTATTTGTAGACAAGTCTGTCACTTTCATTCAAACTATGATCGCAGCAATAAGCTAACGATCAAAGCAATCACAAGGAGGATTTAGCCAAATGGTTGGAATGCACATTTTTCTCTAGTGACAGGTGACTGCCATCTGGTCACTCACTGGTCTGTATGTCTGTGTGACTGGGTCTTCAGCAATCATTTTCTTAGTGACTGCCATCAACCTCCAGCCGATGGTTGCCAGATGGTTGTGGACCATTTTCTAGCCGTGTGTGTCTGGAGTCTTATTCACTGTCACCATCATTGTCACATATCCAAGTTAAAATCATGTGGTTAGTGGTGACGTATCTGCAAAACCTCAATTTCTCCAACCTGGCCACACAACCAACGAATGATGCGATGCTGACGTTTCCGTGTGGTAATAACGCTGTGGGGATTGTGATCGATTGAAGATTTCTTGTAAATGTTGCAGCATTTTTTTTCAGAATTTTTTTGAATATGCCTTTTTGGTGGCTCTTTTTTTTTATTTGATATTTTATTTGTTACTAAACCACAATAATTCAAAGAGTGGACACAATTTGACATCTTCAAGTGAAAAATTCGTAGATAAATGAAATCTGTTTATTTTCTATCTTCATTTATCTAGAGGTTTTGATATTTTTGGATACAAAAATGTTTGGTGGTTTTCTCATGCTGTGTCACAAATGTTAATAAAGTGATATACTAACTGAGATTAAAAAAACAACAACAAAAAAAACAAGCAGAATGAGGTTTTTCTTGTTTGTTTGTTTGTTTATGGTTTATAGCTAATTTATAGAGTTTTAATTATCAGGTCATATACCAAAAGGATGGCATAAATTCAGTAAGACTTTCCTTGCATTAAAATCACTTGGCAGATTGCCTCAGGGTCAGCCGCAGGCCATCAATATGTTCATTGCAATTTCATGATCCCTGCATGATGTCAAATTGCATCTTAGTGTGACTACAGCCATAAAGGCTGAGCCAAATCAGAGCAGCTAACTGAATCACTGCATTATGGAAAACTGAATTAGAGCCCACAAACATGTATTTTCCACAGTAGTAGCCCAAAGCAGATGAAGGTGTTCTTGAGAGTGTAGAGAGACATTTCATAGACAGTACATCCTGCATTCATCCTCTGCCTTGTCATTACACCGACCCGCTCCATCAAAGAGATGCAGAACTATCATAATTTCATCCAGTGAAGGAAATGATAACAGTATGGAGCGCGTTTTAGTAGATTTCTGGGCATGAAGCAGCACAAACTTGACATCTGGTCTTGTTCTGTAGTTACGACAATCAAACATCTGGAGGCTCCAGTAGCTACTGTTTTGAAGGAGACAAATGGGTCACAGTCTCCTCTTAAACAGAAATCTGTGGCCCAGATATCTGGGTCAACTGCAAAAAGTCTTTTAGAGATGTCAAGAGCTGCTTTATTTTCACTGTTCACTTGGCTAGAATAGCAAAGAGCTGAATGGATTACAGAAAAGGGAAATGAGAGAGCAACAGACCTGCAGTTTACATGGAAATAATATGGCTGATTAATGACTCAGATAGAAGATTCTACAAGGATTCAGTCTGTCATGCTGGGGAGAGTTTGTGTCACCACAGAGGGAGAACAGGGCGTGTTCGGTCTAAAAGGCAACATGACGTCAGAGCTGGAAACTGGCTGATTGAGGGGAAACTTGACTTATGAACGCTGCTTTGTATTAAGGAGGGGCTGACTGGATGCTGCTGCTGCTGCTGGGATACAAAATGGGTGCGGTGCAGGAAGTGTAGTGTCAGTTGTGCCAATACCATCATTGTTTCAGAAATAAACACGCGACATTTATTAATAAGAGATGGGGTCTTAAATCTTTGAAAGAGGAAATCGGCTGGATGATCAATCAAATTAAAAGAATTTTTAAAGATGTTCAACATAAAACAATGAGAGGTCTGTGGTAGGCGCGGCCTAATGGCCTAAACTCTCTCACTGTTTAGTTTAGTTTTAGCTGAGACGACGGAAGAAGAGCCTTTGGTCAGCAGGATCTATCTAAAAGAAGGGAAAGTCTTAATAAGTTTTCTGTAGGTGACCTACCAGAGCTGACCCTTCCATCACTCATGCAGGTCTCACGAGGTGCTGGGACCATTATGAAGTGGTTTCGCAGTCAAAAACACCCCCTAAGCTTATAAAATGATCTGTTTGCTTTTTCACTTCAATTATATTGGAATTTCAAAGAAATCCAAAATCAAGAAACTCTTGTGCAGCTTTTGCCAAGAGAGAAAAAACAGTACTCATGTCCTTTATCACTGAAGAAAAAGTCCCTATTAATACTTTAATCATTAAAATTTTAGTTGGCCCAAACTGGAACTTCTTCCCTGATTTAATTTTCCTTGCTATATGAAAAGCCTTATCTATGCTATATGAAGAAAAGTATTGGGGAGCACATCTTTAATCTTTGGATTCAGGTGTATGAAATCAAGCACTTAGCCATGCAGTGTGCCTTCACCAACATTTCTGAAAGAATGGGTCATCCCAAAGGGCTGCAGACACATTGACCGAGTAGTCATTCCTCTTACTTATCTGAACTCTGCTTAAAATCCACCATTTGTGGCGTATGCATAGTTGGTGTATTGTACCAACCGAAATGTACATCACTTGGACCTGAGCGGGCCCTAGTGGACTCGTGGATGCGGAAAGTAGAATTGTTTTTCAGGATGCTGCCGCTGCAGTAAGCCAGTTGGTAAAATTTCTTCCATCCTACATATTCAACGATCGTACTTTGGTGGATATACGTTATACGGACAAACTTATCCACCAATCAATATAATTACCCCAGAAAAGTGAAAACCAGACACAGTGTAAAACAGCATCCTGATAAAATCATGAGCAATTGTTTAATTATCATTACATCAGGAATGCAGGTGGAAAAATTCGCCGTTGTGCTTGTATTACATTCCCTGTGTTCATTCTCAGCTTTTCAGGTAACTGAGTTTGGCTGAAAGAGATGAGGAGTCGAGGGTGCATAATAAGAACATGTACAAAGTCGTGATCATGTCATCTTATATAAACGTCATGAAGTAATAGTCCTGGCCAGTTTGAGAGTCAGTTAACAGTCTGTATTTTGTCTTGGTATTTGGAGGGATGACGTCCAACAAATCATAATGTTAACGCTTTTAAGGAAATCTAAGGAAGCAGGACACGGTGAAGTATTTAAGACATTTGCAGTTGTTGGCAGTGAAACATCACAGATGGATGAGATCTGACAGAAGTGGAGTCAGTGGGAAGAAGAAGTCATTATTGAATGTCACCATCTGTGGACAGTGGCCGCTGTCTCTCCTTCATTCAGCAGGATCTCTTTAGCTTCAGATCCACCATGGGAGCGGCTTTGGATCTCCATGTTTAAAACTCAAGTGCCGCACACCCCCGCGACTTTACCAAATTCACTTCGTGACTTTTTGAACCTGGACGTGGGGGAGGGAAAAAAAGGCAAGGAGCACAGGGGGGGCGGGGGGGTGCGGGGGTGGGATGGTCTGAAGCAAACAACCAGGCCTCAGAAAACTTTTCGAAAACAGCGTTGCAACCAAAGAGGCATAATGCCTCATTGTGGAGGCTGAATGTGCATGATTGTGTTTGCTGGAGAATCTGGAAGGAAGAGGGAGGGGGAGCAGGGCGCATGTGATGTTTGAATTCTACCTGATTGTGATTTTTCAAAAAATAAAATTCTTTTTTTTTTCTGTACACAACAAGATACGAGTGAGGTGAACTCTGTTATTTATGACACAGGAAATGGCATCTGGTGGCAAAAATCCTGCACAGAGGTGACTGTGTGTCACCGTGAGTGAGAGCGTACACAAACACTTAAACGCTCGAGTTCTTGCCAAATGTGATAACATGTTACCTAACCTCAGTGTGATGCATCATGTGATGGCGGATTCAATGCTGTTGTTGGCGGCAGGATACATCTTTGTGTGTGTGTGTGTGTTTGTTCAGCTCTCAGCTTTTGCTTGTTTTCTGCTCCATGCTTTCCTGCTGCCTTCAGGAAGCAGCTTTCAGGACGGCCTGATGGGTTTCCTGGCAGGACCCTCTACCCCCCTCCCAGTTCCTACTGGGAGACAATGGGAGGTCTCACAGGGCATGGAGGTGTGCGGTGGTGGGAATTTATTGGGGGAGTAGTGGGCTTCCCTTCAGGAAACTGTAGACTTATCCAAGCAGCAGAGAGGCCTCGTGTGTGTGTGCGTTGAGCTTCATTTTAGTTTCTGTTCAGCCTAAATGTCCTCATGAGGATGAGGACTCCTGTGAAAGAGATTAAGCTCAGGATTAGCAGCTGGCTTTAAATTTCAGATTATCAGATTGGAAGTAAAGGTTTTGAAAACTGACCTGTAAACTTCTTAGAAAGAAACTCTAAATTCAGGGTGTACTCACACTAGGCAGTTTGAACCGTGCCCGAGTTTGTTTTACTAGTGTGAACGCTAACCGTGCTGGGGCACGGAACAGGACGCGTGACGTCATGCTTTTGCGATGCTCCAAAACCAACCTCCTCATATGAGCAGCACGATTGCGTGAAAATTTTCATGCCACAAAAGCGATAGACCTGTTTAGCAACAGGCTGTGGACCACCACGGACCAAACGACTCAAAATTACTATCCATAAAGTAACCAAAGCGATGGACTCCATTGCGTTCAGCGAGAGCGCCGCTCTTCCTGTTTGTCCTGCAACCGTCGCACCATAATGACGTAGCGTGCTCCGGCACGAATGCTGAAACCCTAGTGTGAGTGCAGGCCAGAGGGGGAGTGGAGAGGGGGGACAATTGTACTCGGGCCCGGTTCACGGCAACCGTGCCTAGTGTGAGTACACCCTCCGAGTTCATTCTTAAATGGTGATTACAGAAACTCTCACCTTTATTTCAGGAGCTTAAGTTTTTATTAATGTCCTATGAGCTTTTTTTTTTTTTTTTTTTTTTAAGGAATTGGTGT